>BQNB010058754.1:3395-37629 GCA_026074375.1 Tanacetum coccineum
AAATATATATAGATATTTTCCTTTGTGAAAATATCTAATTTTTCAATATATCAAAAATTCTTTTTCTCTCATCATCTCTCTCTCTTCTTTCTCTCTCTATTTTCGACTCTCTCTCTTTCTCCTTTCTGGATTCGATTTGTGTTTGTGTGTTATGAAGTGAAGTGTTAAATCGGAACCTATTACACTTAGAAAATATTATAGAAAACTTATTTTATGTCGATTCGACTAAAGGACAAAAATGTGACTTTTTAAAAGACCATAAGTGTCAAGATTAAAATAACAAACGTGGATATACTAAGATGACAAGATTTTATACTTACCCCGTTTAGCCCGATAAAAAGACAAAAATAATAAAATATTATTATTTTATTAGCATATATATACATTTAAATATATATACTTTAACGCTACGAAGATTATTCTTTTATTTTGGATTTTTGAGTTTTACTCATTTCTCGTCGGATTTCCTCAAACTGTGTGGTTAGTTGTTTCGTTTTAGTGTTGGGTATATTTTTGAGTATTATGTGTTGATGTCGCACTTAGCCCAAGTGCATCGAATTGTTTTACTTAGTTACCACACAACCTATAACAACCCATAATTTTCATCAATGTAATATCCATCTATTAAATTAGATGCCACCTTTTTACAGGGAAATTTTTGCTTTATCTCATTATGTAACCTAGTTTACATAACTAAAGTAAACGAGCTCACGCAACGACCTATGCCAATTCTATCTACGTTTATATCAAGTAAACGTCTTAATATGTCAAGTCAATATTCTAATATCCTCTATATCATGTACGTTATCTATTTAACGTAGTTATCATGACATTATTACAAAATGAACATTATCCGTTAACGTTTATATCAAAACCCTAACTATATGTAATAATTGCATACAAAATAAATGTACAAGTTTCCAAGGAATGTTTACAAGTAATCAATGCATAAAATTTGAAATATAATTTCCCTCCAAGTAAATGTACAAGTCCTTAATGCTCAATGTACAATTCAATAAATCATGAATTCAAACTAACTTATTTTCCCTCCAAATTCATTCTAGTTTCTTACCACCACTTTAACACAAGGTACAATACTTCAAGGCATAATATTTAAACATTTTTATCTTAAATCCTAACCCTAATTCGTTACAAAACCCTAACCCGAAATCCTACTTAAACCCGACACCTTTTAACTAGTTTAAAACCCATTTTAAATCAAGCAAACACCTCAAGCACCTCAAGCTAGCACCCTACCATCACCTTGACATCATTATTACCCACCTCCTTGCCTCCTTGCTTGCTACAACACTTGGTCACCAAGCAAACACCACCTCGTCACCCTTCTTGCAACCTGCACCTTTCACCACCACTCCACACCTTTCATAGCTAGTTTCTAGCCCTCAATACTCATACATAGCTTCCCTTAGTTACTACTCTAGTATCCTTGGTCCTTACTTCAAGTCATAAACTTGGGCACCAAGGGTTTTTGACCCTATAAATAGCCGAACCCTTCACCTCTTCAAACTCACCTCAAAAAAATTCATCACACACTCAAATGGAGTTCTAAACAAGACCAATGAAGATCAAGGAAGGAAGTACAAGCCAATTTGAAGCCAAGAAACAAGAAAAAAAGCTCTTTGAAGTCATTTACTAGGCGTTCGACCCCTAACAAGCTCATTCGACCCATATAAGCTTAAGTAAGCTCAAAACTTTGTTCAATAAGCTCATATTCTGTTTGAAGATCTTTCATTAGCTTTATTAGATCATGTGTAAGTCCTTTGTTCCAGCCTTGAACCAACAAAACCATACAGTTTGGTTTTCCTAAACCAAACGCACCCATTTTGGTATTTCTAGTTCACAAGCTCTTTCTATAAGCTAAAAGACCGTAAACTTAACTTGTTTTAGCTTATTCTAATAAGCCATAAGCTGCAAAAGTCTTTTGGATTTCAAAAATATCAATATTATGGATTTTGGACTAAAAATGATACGTTTTCCATGCATAGGGGTATATATCGTAACTTTCTGAAATTATATAAGTTTTGTGCCAAAAATGTCATTATTCCAAAGTTATAACTATGAGGGGCTGTTTTGCCAAGTTTTAAAGTTAAAGGTTTAAATTATATATCCTTTATATATAAAAGACTAACTTTGTAAATATATATACACAAAGGGTATATATTGCCATTTTTGAAACTATAAGGGTATAAAATGTAATATTTTATATTAATTATAAAAATATATTTAAATAATATAAGACTCTATTTTATTAAAACCCGATACATTTGTCGTTATCATTCATCGATCGAAATGCTAATAAAACAATTACGTTATTTATTAACATAAATTTATCATCCACTAGCTTTTGAAGAAACCTAAAATGGTAAAATCTTATCATTTAAACTATAACGTATCACGTTACTAGGGAATTTCATGTGAGGGGTTTCATTTGGGTATAGGTTTTGATAAGTTTGTTGGATTTATGATTTAAAGTGTTCTGGCTCCTCAAACGTTTACTATATGACCTCTCGATTATGATAGCCCGAACAGTGTTACGATGTTTTCATAAACTAATAAACTAAATTAACGTCAATATTAAATAAAGCTTTAAAGTACAATCAAACTAAGACTTAACATATTACCCCAGGTTGCGTGACGAAGCTGTTTACTGTCATTTGATATACTTTTACCATCAATCAGATTTACCTGTTAAGGTGAGTTCATAGCCTCGCCTTTACTACTTTAACTGTTTTCTTAAAACCCGCAAGCGAGATACATGCTATAAACTATGAATACAAGTGTTTTTCCAACTGTATGCTATCCTGATGCATTATTGCCTAAGTCCCTATTTTTGTCATTAAGACCCCACTATCATGAACCGTTAATTACTCTGCAGAGTAAGCACGAATGCTGTGAATAGATTTATTTGGGACTAAACTCCCCTGTTGGTGTACCTATACTTTTGGTAACCAAACGCACTTCATTTGAATATCTTACAGGTGTTTGGCAAACCACCCAATGGGGTAATTACTTGTGATTATTGATTATCTCTAAGCTTCGGTGTCATGAGCTTAGGGCAATAATACTGTTTTCTATGATAATTGTATTCGTTGTAATTATTACCACTTATGGGTGTATAACAACGTAACCCACTATCTATTATGCTGACTTGTATTCAACTATTTATCATAAACCTATGAATTTCTCTCAACCATTGTGTTGATCTTTTTAGCATGTTTATCTCAGGTAATTGAGCAACTTATGGCACGGAGTGGCACGAACTTGAAGATGGCTAAACTGTTATCATTCAAACTTTCTGTTTCTAGATTTTGGGACCTCTCTTTTTGTAAAAGATGAATAAATGAATGATAACTAAATTTTCCAAAACGTCTCTTTATGAGTCGTTTTCTATGATTATGTTTGTTGTACTATGAAGTAATACCCCATATTAGCTTTCGCTGCTATATTTGAAAAAATAAGGGTGTTATATATTAGTATCAGAGCCACAGTTATAGAGAACAAGGTTGAAACCTTAACTATAACTACTTTTTCCATCAAATTCCTCTGTGCCACTATATTTCCCGAATAGTATGTAAACATATATAACTATTATACTATTATATAAATAACTTATGTTATTTACCACTGGGTTGTTAACAGAGTGATGTCTTCTCCCAACCACCCTACTTCTAATATTGAGGATGCTTTTTCCTCAAACTTTCCTGACTATATTCCGGCTTCCCCAGACTATGTCCCAGCTTCACCGGGAAATACTTATTCTGAATCTTCAAATAATTCATCTGGTTTAGTTTTAATAGATTCACCAACTGTTTTACTTTTTTATGATGACCCATATATGAAGGTCATGCAAGCATATGATGCTATTATTCCACCACAAGTTCCTATTCCACCACCAACTATTGTGCCTCCATCTCCAATGCTATCACCAATATTTAATCCTCAAGAATTCTTTCTTTCTGAGGAATTATTGCCATATAAAAAACGAGGCCGTAATCGATCATCCTCCTCTACTTCTGCCCTACCTCAAGTATTTGAGATAGGAGAAAGTTCTCATAAGACGAGTTTGGAACGTCGCAAGGAACAAATTGAAGAAATTCTGAATCACTTAGATGAGCTCTCTCTTGACCGCATTGAGCACATAGAAGACAAAATAAAAGGTCTTGGTAACGGCCGAGTGATTATACAATAAGATTTTGACAATCTGGAAACCGAACTCCAAAAGGCTCGTGCTCAAATTGCTAAACTTCAAAGAAAGCAAATGGGAAATAACAACAAGATTGCTCTGGCTCGCTTCAGGATTTCTAATCTTGAAAAAATCGTCGAGGAAATCCAGGTTCGTCACCAAGCAGATAAGGAAAGTCTTCTGGATGCAATCTATGAAAACAAGAACAGCCAGGAAGGACCATCGGACTACTAGATTAGATTCTAGTTATAGCTTTTGTTAGAACCTAGCCACAGGATGTGTGGTATAAATAACAACACTTGTTAAATTTTGACTATGTAAAGTATGAAGGCAAGTTGTTCATGATATAATACAGTGACGATCCTGTTATACCTTGTTGTTTTATTCATCCCATATCCTATATTCATATTTCTCATGTATCGTTATCTCCGTCTTCATCATTATGAATCTTATCGTGACCCCTAGAAAATAAACTAGTCCTCGAGAAACCTAATTAGTCAGATGCTTGTTAGAATTCATATCAAATAAGTATCTATGATTTTAATATCACTATTATAACAATGCTTATTTTTAAACTTCAAGCATTTTAAGGAAAGACTTGTGATATCATTCTAATTTTGTGTTATCTTATGTTGATAGAATGCCTCTTAAAAGGACATCAACATCTACAGTACTAGCCATATCTTAGGCTGCCATCAGGCAACTAGTTGCTGACAGTGTTGCCACAGCTCTGGAAGCACAAGCTGTAGCAATGGCAAATACTAATAATCCCAATAGAAACACCTGACCAAGAAAAACTCTAGTAGCAAGAAAAGGAAACTATAAAGAGTTCATAAGCTGTCAACCTTTATACTTCAATGGTACGGAAGGAGCAATTGGTCCCATCCGTTGGTTTGAGCGGACTGAATCAGTATTTTCTCGTAGCAACTGTGCCGAGGAAAACAAAGTGACATTTGCTACTGGTACCTTGACCGATGACGCCTTGTCTTGGTGGAATACATACGCCCAACCTATCGGAATAGAACAAGCCAATAAGATCACCTGGACCGAATTAAAAAGGCTCTTAACAAATAAGTATTGTCCTCGAAATGAAGTCAAGAAAATGGAAGATGAATTTTACAATCTGACTGTAAAAGGAAATGATCTCAAAGCTTAAGTTAGAAGATTTTAGGAATTAGCAGTCTTATGCCCAAACATGGTACCAAACACCGAGAAGCTTATGGAAGTCTTTATCGGTGGATTGCCCCAAAGCATTGAAGGTACTGTTACTTGCTAAATCAAAGCCTCAACTTGAAGAACCACTAACATAGCCGAGAGGCTAATGATCAATAATAAAGCGTGGTTCTGTGCAAGGAACCAATGATCACAAACGAATGTTTGATGATAGAAGGAACATAACTAACAACAACAACTACCCCAATAATCGCATCAACAACTACCAAAATAACCGTAACAACAATAGCAACCACAACAATGATTACCGCTAGTAGCAGAATAGAAGGCATAAAACTCTTCAGAGCTTAATCTACCCACCCCACTGAAAACAGATTTATTGGAAGCCTTCCCTGTGAAAGAAATTGCACCTTGCAAATCACACACAGGACCTTGCACTATCATGTCATCAAGACTCTAACAAGTGCGGTCACTGTACCAAAAACTACAGAAACAAAGGCTAGCCACCTAGAAGCAATTCTGGCCTCCAGTATCAGTAACGTTGTCCATACACCTGGAAGAAAGGGCACTACAATTACCATGCTCAAAGGCAAACACAATTCCCGACTAGGAAAAAGCATACTTGTTGAGACAAGACGCTCACCGAGAACCGAACGTAGCACATTGTGTTCCTTCTAAACCAACACTTAGCTAAAGCATTATTCGATTCAGGAGCAGATAAAAGTTTTGTATCTATATCTCTTGCTTCTATACTTAATATTCCACCAATTACACTAGATACCACTTACGACATTGAAAGCGTGGCCAAGAAACTTATAGGCATCTAATTACGCGTTATCCAGGGTGCGCCCTAATTTTGTTAAACCAACCTTTCGAAATTGATCTCATGCCAATTAAACTTGGTAGTTTCGACGTCGTCATTGGTATGGATTGGTTATCCAAGTATCATGCTAGAACTATCTGTGACGAGAAAGTCGTCCACATCCCAATCGACAGTGAAACTTTAATCATCTGAGGTGAATCTGAAGTAAAACTTGACTAACCCTTATATCCTGTATAAAAACCGAAAGGTATATATCCAGAGGATGATAAGTTTTCATAGCCCAAGTAATGGAAAAGAAGTCTGGCGAAAAACGACTGGAATACATACCAATAGTCAGAGAATTTTCTAGAAATTTTTCCTGAAGATCTACCTAGCCTTCCCCCAGTTCGCCAAGTAGAATTCCAAATCGACTTAATTCCAGGAGCAGCACCAGTAGCACGTGCACCTTACAGATTAGCTCTTTTAGAAATGCAGAATATCAACGACAAAAAACCAACTACACAGAGTTGGCATACAAAGGTCTTCATCCGACCAAGTCTTCTGCCGTAGGGGCTCCTACAGTTGAGTTTGTTATAAAGAAAGATAGAATCATTCAGAATTGGTGATCGATTACTAGGGAACTATAATAAAACTTACTATAAGAATCGTTACCCATTGCCCAGATTCGATGAATTATTCAAAGACCAACATCAAGTTTGAGTGTTTACTCAAAATCGACTTGAAATCATGATATCATCAACTGAGAGGAAGGATGTGAAGAAATTGCCCAAGATGCTTTCAAACGTAGTATCTAACCATAAATGGACGTTCTATAGTGATACCTATTTGGTGTAACTAACGCACCTGCTTTGTTCATGGATCTCAGTGAATTCTTGTGCAAAGCCATACTGATAAATTTTGATATATTCATCGAGTGATATTCTCATCTACTCTCGTAACAAAGAAGAACACCAAAATCATCTAAGATAATTTTGGAATTACAGCCAGAATTGGAGAATTAAAATCCAAATTCCACCAAATTTGATTAGGATCAGTATTAGCATTTTCTTATTCTTGGGACATACTTGACAGCCAAGGGAATCCACGTTGTCCCCGCCAAGATTGAAAGCATTAAGAATTGTGGTGATCCTCCTACACAACCCACAGAAATACAGTCAATTTTCCTTAGGACTCGCCAGCTATCATCAAGATTAATCCAGAATTGCTCAAGATTGCAAAGTCTTATGAGACTGAATTAGACCCAGAAAAACAAGTAAGTATATCTGGAGAAAAGCAAAATCAGCTTTCCCAACTTTAAAACAAAGCTTTGTGAAGCGCCAATCTTAAGGGAAGCATTAACCAGAGGAAACATTTATTTTGTTGTTTTACGTGGATCATCACTCAAGACTAGGAGCTGGTATTAATGCAAAGGACAAGTCTATGCATATGCATCCCGACAAACTCAAGCCTCATGAAGAGAACTATACCACTCATGATCTCGAATTAGAAGAAGTTGTGTTCGCTCTTAAAATTTGGAGACACTATCTGTATGGCATAAAGTGTATTGTGTTCACTGATCATAAAAGTCTCTTCCAAGCAATCCCTTGATCAAAAGAGTTGTAAACATGTAACAACGGCATTCTTAGAATATGCGATGCACCGAAAGTTATGATTTGTAAGATCCCCGTACCATCCTGGAAAAGCAAATGTTGTGGCAGATGCCTTAAGCATAAAGAACGAATCAAACCACTCTGAGTTAGACCACTCTGAATTAGGGATTAGTCATGACCATTCACCCAAGATTGCCATCACAAATCCTCCAAGCCCAATATGAGGTAATCAAAGAAGAAAACATCGAAGCTAAAAACCTACAAGGAATGGACAAAGCATTTAAAGTACGTCCTGATGGAACTCGTTGTATTAAGAATCGAAGTTGGTTACCACTCTTTTGTAATCTAGAAACTTGATTAAAATAAAACATTGGGCAGAGTCTCATAATCAAAGTATTTCCAATCAACCCAAGTTTCTGACAAGAAGTATAGGATCTAAAAGAAACTCATTGGTGGCCTAAACATGAAGCAATCATTGTTGATATGTTGCAATGTTTTTAACATGCACTATAGTTAAAGGCATTAATCAAAAGCCATCTCCACTTACTGATACAACCAAGATATTCCTCATAGAAATGAGGAAAGAATAACGAATGGACGTTCCATTACAAAACTGCCCAAACATCAAAATGACCATGACACAATTGGGTCCATTTATATATCAGTAGAAGTTATGAGATATTTTATTTGTTAAATCGTGTTATTCTCTTACCAAATCAGCACATATCAACCCTACCATAGAAACCAGATAGAGGAAACCCTACAAGTTTTTATATGAAAGGAATATTTCACGACATGGAGTGCCAATATCCATTATCTTGGATCGTGACAGTCATTTCACATCTAAATTCTGGCAATCATTACAGAATGCTTTGGGTACTCAATTAGACATGAGTACGACATCCCGAGACCGATGACAAAGTGAAAGAACCAACAAACCTGCGAAGATATGCTTCGAGCCTGTGTTATAATTTTTGTAAAAGGGATGGAAAAACACTTACCATTGGTAGAAGTTTTCTTTACAATCACATTACCATGCCATTATTAAGGCGAATACCAACGCGAGGCACTTTATGGTCGAAAATGCAGATCACCTGTTTGCTGGGCCAAAGTTGGAGATGTTCCAACTCACGTGGACCAAAATAATCCATTAACCACCTAAAAGATAGTGCACAATTCGACAACCGGCTGCAAAGCAGCAAGAGATTCGGCAAAGAAGTTACCCTAATGAAGGCGAAAGCCTTAGAATTCCAAGTTGGGATCGTGTATGAGAGTTAAGAAGTGTCACCTCGAAAGCATCATGCCGAATTGGAAAGCGAGGAAAGCTTAATCCACGGTTACATGAACCTTTCAAGAATCCTTAAAAGGATCGCGCCATTGGCATACAAGACTTGAGCTTCATGAAGAACTCTGAAAAAATCTCCATAATAAACCTTTTACGTTTTAATTTAAAGAAATGCTATCTTGACGAATCTCTCGTCATTTCCAATGAATACCTTCGGCTCGATACAAACGCAACTTTAGTGGAAAGAACCTTGGATAATATGGATCGAGAATCAAGCATCTAAGGACACAAGTCCATACCCCTATAGTCAAAGTAAGATGGAACTCTAAAAGAGGACCAGAATTTACGTGGGAACGCGAAGATGAAATTCGTGCCAAATATCCACATCTATTTTCCAACATCACTCCAAAGTCCAACTAAATCTTGGGACGAGATTTCTTTAAGGTTGGGGGACTATAACAACCCACAATTTTTATCAATGTAATATCCATCTATTAAATTAGATGTCACCTTTTTAAGGAAAATTTTTGCTTTATCTCATTATGTAACCTAGTTTACATAACTAAAGTAAACAAGCTCACGCAACTACCTATGCCAATTCTATCTACGTTTATATCAAGTAAACGTCTTAATATGTCAATTCAATATTCTAATATCCTCTATATCATGTACGTTATCTATTTACCCGTAGATAATTATGACATTATTAACCAAAAAAATGAACATATTACGTTAACGTTTAAAATCAAAACCCTAACTATATGTAAACTAAATGCATACAAAAATAAATTAAAAAGTTTTCCAAGGCAAGTTACAAGTAATCAATGCATAAAATTTGAAATATAATTTCCCTCTAAGTTAATGTACAAGTCCTTAATGCTTAATGTACAATTTAATAAAGCATGAATTCAAACTAACTTATTTTCCCTCCAAATTTATTCTAGTTTCTTACCACCACTTTAACACAAGGTAAAATACTTCAAGGCACAATTTTTAAACCTTTTTATCTTAAATCCTAACCCTAATTCATCACAAAACCCTAATCCAAAACCCTACTTGAACCTGACACCTTTTAACTATTTTAAAACCCATTTTAAATCAAGTCAAAGCACCTCAAGCACCTAAAGCTAGCACCCTACCATCACCTTGACATCATCATTACCCACCTCCTTGCCTCCTTGCTTGCTTCAACACTTGGTCACCAAGCAAACACCACTTCGTTACCCTTCTTGCAACCTGCACCCTTTACCACCACTCCACACCTTTCATAGCTAGTTTCTAGTCATCAATACTCATCCAGAGCTGCCCTTAGTCACTATTCTAGTATCCTTGGTCCTTACTTCAAGTCATAAACTTGGGCACCAAGGGTTTTCGACCCTATAAATAGCCGAACTCTTCACCTCTTTAAAACTTACTCAAAAAATCATCACCCACTCAATGGGAGTTCTAAACAAGAACAAGGAATGATCCAGAAGGAAGTTCCAAGCAAATTGAATCCAAGAAACAAGAAAGAAGCTCTTTGACGGTCATTATCCTAGGTCGTTCGACCCTAACAAGCTTAAGTAAAACAAAATCTTATACTATAAGCTCATATTCTATTTTCAGATCTTTCCATTAGCTTTATTAGATCATGTTAAGTCTTATGTTCAAGCCGTTAACCTACAAAACCATGTGGTTTTGTTTTCCTAAACCAAACGCACCCATTTTGGTATTTCTAGTTCACAAGCTCTTTCTATAAGCTACAAGCTCGTAAACTTAACTTGTTTTAGCTTATTCTAATAAGCCATAAGCTGCAAAACTCTTTTGGATTTCAAAAATATCAATATTATGGATTTTGGACTAAAAATGATACGTTTTCCATGCATAGGGGTATATACATTAACTTTCTGAAATTAATATAGTTTTGTGTCAAAAATTGTCAGTATTCCAAAGTTATACATAGGGGCTGTATTTTTCCACGTTTTAAAGATAAAGATTTTGAAATATAAATCCTTTATATATAAAGGAACAAACTTTGTAAAAATAGTATATAAACACCCAAGGAAACTATAATGTCATTTTTGAAACCTAAAGTGGTATAAAGATGTAATATTTTTTATAATAATTATAAAAATTATTTTAAAGTAATATAAACTCGATTTTATTAAAACCTCGACACCATTTGTCGTTATCTATCATCGATGAAACGCGTAATAAAACAATTATGTGATGAATCATATATAAACTGAATTTAAATCATTCCATTAGGCTTATTGAAGATACCTAAAGTAGAGTGTGGGTAAAAGGTTCTTATCATTTAAACGATAACGTATCACGTTAACAAGGGAATATTCATGTTGAGGGGTTTCATTTGGGTATACGTTTGTGCCGAGTTACTGGATTTTACATTTAAAGTGTCTGAGTGTGTGGGGGGGGTGGTAAACTCCTTCAAACGTTTTACAATATGACCCTTGGATATATGATAGCCCGAACAAGTGAAATAATGAATAAATCAGAAGCTAATATGGATGAAAGTGTTACGATGTTTTCATAAAACTAATAAACTAAATTCAAAGTCAATATTAGAAGTAAGTCTTGAAAGATACCATCCAACTAACTTGACATATTACCCAGTTGCGGAGCGAAGATGTTTACTACTAACATTTGGAATATACTTTTGCAATCAATCAAATTTCCCTGTCAAGGTAGTTTCATAAAACGCGAGGGGGGATCAAGCAATAAACTAAGAATACCAGTATTTTCCAACTTATCTATCCTTTATGCATTATTGGCCTAGTCCCTATTTTTGCCATTAAGACCCCACTATCATGAACCGTTAATTACTCTGCGGAGTGATATATAAATATAATATAAGGTAAACTTTCAACAACTTACCTTTAACCAAAGTAATAAGTCAAAAATTCACAAACAAAATATATATATATTTCCGAAAGTATTGATTTTCCCTTTGAAACAACAAAGTTCAAATCGGACCCAGGTCGTTTTTCCTCGACGAAGCTGTGAATTTGAAAATCTCGTTTTGGTTTGAGAATTTATGCTTGATAGGATCAAGATTTTGATTGGATTTCTATTCGACAACAAACAAACATGAGAAAACATTGTAAATTCAAAGTAAACAATACGAACAAATAATACATTAAGGTAGATTAAGTCAAAAAAACGATAACGATAAATTAAAAACGCGACTAAATAACCAACTATAACAAATTTTAACCCTAAAAATGAAATTTTAATTTATAAACCTCCTAAATGATTAAAAATAATTTTAGAAAAAAGAATTATATTTTTTTGACTTTTATTTAATTTTTTATGAATTAAAAACAGTTTTAATCTTAAAATATTATAAAAAATATTAAACTAATTTATAAAAATCTAAAAAATTAAGGAAAAGTACTTTGAACTAATCATAATCCAAGAAAAATAAAACGAGCTAACCAGCTTATCTCAATAAGCTGGAAATAAGCCCAAAAGGGCTAAAAGGCTTAAATGGAAAAAAAAGGGTTAAAAGGAAAATTGCCCGATGGGTCTTAGAAAGAGAACCCAAGAGGCGCAATGTAAGTGTGTGGTGTGTAGTGTGAAGGAGAGGTCCCAGGTTTTCTAGTCCAGGACTTCCCTTTTGCTACAGTAAATTTTTTTTTGTGTTTGAAAAAAGCTAACTATAAGTCTAAAAATATGAAACTTTAAAAATATAATTTGACTTTTTTTCAAACTTAAAAATAACTATAAATAAGCAAACAAAAAGATGGCAATTTGAAAATTTAAGACTTAAATGACTTAGCTAAATTGTTAGGAACTTGTTTAGACACATTTAGCACATACCACAGACAAATAACTTTATAAACACAGATCCACCGCTAGATATAATAAAGCACTTAGAACTAAAAAAAAGCAAATAAGAATAAAGATTAAGCTAAGAAAAAGCAAAATAAAAAAGTTGTATGTAACTAAGTTTTTGTTTCTAAATGTCAAAATGTGCTAATTGCAGACCTCAAAATAAGCTAACAAAAGAAGTCTAAAGTTCAAAATAAGCTTAAACAGATTAAGTTAATACTACAAAGAACTTATGTTATCAATTTCAAATCCTAAAACTAACATTAACTTATCTAAAATTGTAATTGAAAAATGACTTTTTAAACTAAAAACTTGAAATAAAACTTTGACAGATTAATACCAAAACCACAATGGCAAATGCACACTTAACAAAAACATATCCTACTGCATATATGACCAAAATGAAGCTTAAACAAAACCTTAAAACAACTTTTAAGTAAAAATCAAATAAAAACAGTTTGAAAAGTTTTAAGTCCACAGATTTAAAGAACGTGTAGACAAAACCTTCAAACTTAATTTTAGACTTTAAAAACTTTTGAAAACTGATTAAAACAACTTAAAAGAGCTTGACAAAGTTGGATTGATGACCCAAAACAGTTTTATAACTCTTTTGACCCATTTTACCTCTTAACCCAAACACTCATTTAAATATTCAAAATCCATTTTAAACTTGATTTTCACTGATTTAAGCTAAAGTTTTTAAAAACAAATGATGATATAAGCATAAATAAGCAATATTCTACCACAATTAAGCAGTAAACAATAAGCTACATGAAAAAGCTAAAATAAGCTAAAATAGGCAGTTTTGTACTAAAACATGAACAAAGAAAATTTAAACTATAAGCAAGCATAAATAAGCATTAAACAACATATATAAGCATAGATAAGCAAAGAAAAGCAGTAAATAAGCAATGCAATAAGCAAACAGTAAATGAGCTTTAAAACTTGAAATTGAGAACTTACAATTCCCTTTGCATAAAACAAGGGTAATAAGCTTTTGAATAGCTAGATCTACAAGCTCGAGCTTGTTTTAAACAAGCTGGTATGAGTCCAATAAGCCCATCCAAATCCGGCTTGTCATCCAAATAAGCTTAGGTGCTTTTTTGGGTGAATTTTCTGATTTATAAGTAAGAGTAAGTAGTAGCTTAAACAGTATGAAAGAGCTTTTTAGAGCTTATAATAATGACTTTTAAAACTTGAATAAGCTAAAGATGCATAAAGAGTAAAGACAAATTTTTAAAATTGGACTTTAAAACAAAATTTTCATTAAAACTTAAAATGGAGTACAATGCTTTTAAAACTGAAATTACATAAAGGTAAATGACAAATAAGCTGTAAATAAGCTACACTACACTACTCCTAAAACTACTTACTATTACAAAGGAAAATTCTATCTATTTATATAAGAAGCTTGTGCACAGGGGTGTGCTAGTTGTGTTTCTTGTGTGAGGAGGATTGAATCCTTCATCCTGGCCTTCCAATCTTTCTTTCTTTCCAAGCTCTGAATCCTAGCCCTTGATTAATCTCCATGTTCAATCAACCAATCAAACATTACGGGATTGCCAACGTGGTTTGTCCTATTCATGGGAGAATAGGTTAAATTGGGTTGTCGGGTTGTGGGAGAAAAAGTCAAGAGGGTTTTGTTGGTTTGCAGAGTACAATTTTGTCAGGGATGACGAATAGTAACAATGGCGGGAAAAGGGTTTTGAGGGTATTGGGTTTAATTTTGGTAACGGGGTTAGGGGAAAGGGACTAGAGATGTAAAGGGGTAAGGATGATAGGGACCAATGTTGTAAAATTTAGGGACTAGCAGTGTTAGTCCTTGAGGAATAACGGTGAAAAATGTTATAGGGTAATTGGCTAATGGTGTTAAGTGTTTGGGCTTGGTATATGTTTTGGGCCAGATTTGGTATAAATAGGATTTTGGGCTTAGTTTTATATAAAAGGGATTTTGGGCTTAGTTATTAATAAATAAGCATCCTTGGGCTGATCCGGCCCATTAAGTGAGGTACGGGTTGGCTCAATAAGATGCTTATGCCTTCGGCTTCGATTTTTAGCGCTCTTTCTAATTTTGTGTTCGATTTTGACTGTTTTGGCTTTGTTTTTGTCTTTTAGTGAATATTCGATACCTGCACAGCACACAAAGCAAAACAAACATATATTTGGCAATTTTATGTCTGTTTTTGGTCATTTAAGCTCGTTTTTATAGGTCAAAGGTATGTGTATTTAAGCACATACCACGGAGTAAGCGCAAATGCTATGAATAGATCTATTTGGGACTGAACTCCCCCGTTGGTGTACCTATACTTTTGGTAACGAAACGCACTTCATTTGAATATCTTACGGGTGTTTGGCAAACCATCCGATGGGGGTAATTACTTGTGATTATTGACTATCTCAAGGCTTCGGTGTCATGAGCTTAGGGCAATAATACTGTTTTCTATGATAATTGTATTCGTTGCAATTATTACCACTTATGGGTGTATAACAACGTAACCCACTATCTATTATGATGACTTATATTCAATATCATAAACCTATGAATTTCACTCAACCATTGTGTTGATCTTTTTAGAATGTTTATCTCAGGTAATTAAGCAACTTATGGCACGGAGTGGCACGGACTTGAAGATGGCTAAACTGTTATCATTCAAACTTTCTGTTTCTAGATTTTGGGACCTCTCTTTTTGTAAAACTCTTATGAATAAATGAATGATAACTAAATTTTCCAAAATGTCTCTTTATGAGTCATTTTCTATGATTATGTCTGTTGTACTATGAAGTAATACCCCAGATTAGCTTCCGCTGCTATATTTGAAAAATAGAGGTGTTATACAACCATGATACCAAAACGTATTGTAATGAGAATAAGGGCTTTGTAATGAGAATAAAGGTTTTATAATGAAGATAACGGTTTTGTAATGAGAACAAGGATTTTGTGTAAGTAAGGACAAACGCATGTACAACAAGACAATTTTGTACAACATGTTAATAAGGTGAAATTAATGATTAGGTCGTGGTCGGGTACCGTTGTGCGTTGTAGAGATTATTTATGCGTGATGTAGAGATTATTTGTGCGGTTATTATCATCTGTCGAGGTGAGTTCTCATAGCCCCACTTTTTAAATCTTTTCCGTTAGGGGAAAATGATACTCAAATATGTTTTGAACTGATTTTCTGAACTGTGCAAAACTTGGTTTTGTTTTTGGACAATGTTATGTGCTTATGACTGCTATGTGAATATTATGTGGTTTGATTGTACTTTCGTGCATCGAGGTGCATGGTGATAACATGGATTTGCTATGTTTGTGAAGGGTCTGCCCTAAGTAAATGCTTCAGCTGGTAGGCCTTTAGGTGCGTATGACCTCGGGGTTGCGACCCCAATAGCATTGGTATATGCTGGTTTGATAACTAGCGGGGATGCTAGGTCATGGTACATGATTAGCGGGGATGTTAAGTCATGGGTTTTGAGTGTTTTTGCATATATTTACTGTCATATTGCACAATTGTCCAACTGTTTGAAATATTGGCACATCAAATGGGTTTCCTTCAAACCTACGAGCTTACCAACATTATTGTTGACATTTTCGAGTATCATTTTCAGGTGTGTTTTGATAAAGGTAAATGGTTGGTATTGGAGATTAAAGATGTGCACCCTTGGGGATTTGGGGATTCAAGACTGAGGTCTTACTTATCAAGATTGAAACATGAAACATTTGTAAATTAAACTTTTGTAAACTTCGGATGGTATGATCTTGTATCTTGTGCAATGTGAATCATTATGTCGCATTCCTGTGTTTCCGCCGCTGACGGGATGTGACAGTTTGAGCTAAACTACAACTAACCCCCTAAACTTATATCATAACTATTACACACTAATATTCTAACAAGTCGCGGTACCTTCGTCGATCTTTTTGTCAATAGACTTAAGGTCTATCATAACTTTCTGCTTTTGAGAACGATCATTGTTTCTGGTATTAGCTTGCCATTGTTTGATTGTGGTTTAAGGCATTCGTGAGGGACCATTCCCCCATGATTAAGGCACCATCCGAAAAATAAAGATGAGATATATCAAATTTGTCTTTCCCCACTTTAACACCATGGAAAAGACTCATGTTTGTTGCTTGAAGGATGGCAACATTAAGTGCTTCAACCGCCAAGATTAATAAGAATGGGATAGAGGATCACCTTGACGAAGACCTCTTTCCATTTTGAACTCTTTAGTAGGACAACCGTTAACAAGCACCGAAGCATAGGCCAAATCAAGGCAAGACCGAATCCACCTCGATTCAATTTCAAGCTAAACCCCATTTGCTCAAGATTAGAAAAGAGAAAAGACCAACTCGAGTCGAAAGCTTTCTCAAAGTCAACTTTAAGAAACACAAGCCGCTTTTTGTATTTCTTTTTGGCCCAAGCAATAATTTCGTCCACTATTAAAGGTCCGTCAATAATTTGTCGACCTTTAATAAAAGCCATTTTGACATCCTCAATAACCGAAGATACCACACGTGAGAGACGTTTCGCAAGAATCTTGGCAATGATTTTATATTGACATCCAACAAGACTAATTGGCCTAAAGTCACCAATTCTTAACGGGTCTTCCACCTTTGGGACAAGGGTGATGAAAGACGAGTTACATCCTTTGGGGATGTTAGAAACTTTGAAATCTTTGACATATGATAAGACATCATGTTCAACAATATCCCAATGCTTTTTGAAAATTTGAAAGTAAACCCGTCCGGCCCCGGAGATTTGACACTACCACAATCCCATACTGCCTCTTTAATTTCAAGATTTCTGAAAGGGCAAAGAAATTGAATATCACCCGGGGAAAGCTGTCTAAAATGACTACTTGTAAATTGTGGTCTTGGGGCATTGAGCAATTTTCTTCCTTGAAACGAGTACTAAAGAAGTTAAGGATATGGTTTTTGATTGTCACAAGCTATGTGACCCAATCACCATATTGAGGCCATTGATCCTTGACCTGTTGTGCCTATCATTGATGATGCCATGAAAAACTGAGAATTTTCATCACCCTCTAATACCTATTAAAGTTTGGCTTTTTGTGTAAGATCCTTAACCTTCTGGGAGTTTAACCCATTGGATTATGTCATCAATTAAAAGCTTCTTTTAATAGTGTGATGAACATGGTCACAACTCATACCAAACCATTCCATACAATGAAGAGCACCAGCTAATCCACCACCCACAAAATAAAGCTCCAACAAGTGACTCGACACAGATATTATTTTTTAACATAACCATCTATGACCCATATCACAACACTGTTCCGGGTGTAGATTTGTCGGATCTTAAGTCGGTAACTTGTATTCCACGGGTACTTCAAATCCCCTCAACACAAATACTACTATACGAATCCATAATCCAACAAGAAAAAAAGGGTTGTTTGCCCAGTGCAAATTTTTTTGTGAAAGAAAAAAAATGTTCTTTTTTTTTAAATCTGAGTTTTTTGTTGTAAAAGAATTTTCGTCGAAAATATCTGTTTGCCCAGAAAATTCGCACGAATCCCGGGTTGAAATATGAGAAAAGATGAGATTGAAGAACAAAAGAGTATTTTAGTCAATTTACTTAAAAGTTATTCATTTTGTTAAAAATTTGAATGTATACATGTTTTTGTGTACCTTTATACACTTCACTAGGAACATCAGTAAATTAGGATAAGTAAGTTAGTGATTAATGGCCTTTGCCCCTTTCTGAAAGGGCAAAGAAATTGAATATCACCGTCTAAAATGACTACTTGTAAATTGTGGTCTTGGGGCATTGAGCAATTTTCTTCCTTGAAACGAGTACTAAAGAAGTTAAGGATATGGTTTTTGATTGTCACAAGCTATGTGACCCAATCACCATATTGAGGCCATTGATCCTTGACCTGTTGTGCCTATCATTGATGATGCCATGAAAAACTGAGAATTTTCATCACCCTCTAATACCTATTAAAGTTTGGCTTTTTGTGTAAGATCCTTAACCTTCTGGGAGTTTAACCCATTGGATTATGTCATCAATTTCTTCGGAATTCAGTGGGTGACGCCCGGCTTTATTATCAATACTGTCAACTTTGTCTCTAATGTCTTGGTAGAAAGAATTTTCAGTAGTAGACTGTACATTGAGTCGCCACTGATGATTTTTTAAGATGTTGAAGCTTAGTTTTGAAGCTTACTAATGGCGGCCCATTTGCAGCAGAAGATGAGAAAGAAAGTGTGGTCAATCCATGAATTATAAAGCTTGAATGGAGTAGGGCCCTAGTCCACTGTTGTCGTAAATATATCTTCTTGCAATCCAACAAACATCGAGAGGTGTATGTGTGAATCTTGTTAATACATGTATCATGATCTTCTTTGCAAAATATCCTAAAATGACTTATATTGATCAAACCTTGCTCAATATGATCAATACAAATATACATGTCATACGACACGTCCAACTGTATTTTTTTTTTTTTCTTCTAGAAATTATGTTTTGTTTAGTTTAGTAAAATCTATGAGAATAAAATTCGGTCACCTATATACTACACGAAGAGTGAAAGCTTGATATATATAAAGATAGTCAAACAAGCATAAATAATTTTAATTCTTGTTCTAGCGGGGATGACCATAAGGCAACCTTCAAGGCAAGGCTCCTCAGCTCGTTACCGGTCAGGACCAAACCTAGGTGATCAACAATTAGGTCCGTGATCGACAATTGGGTCCATCAGGAAACAATAATTCATGTAGCGCTAATTGTTGTTATTTTCAATTACGCTAAGTATCTACAGTGGTATCGCATACACGGACCTGCCACAATATGTTTTTTTTTTCACTTTTCTTAGAAATTTAGGTTTTTGGTTTAGTTTAGTGATAAGATTTCTTATGACGCACTGACAAATTCGAATACGTCACTCCTATTATCTACACAGAGAGTGAGAAATCAGTCTTGATTATTATATAAAAGATAGTCATAACAAAGTATAAATAATTTTAATTCTTCGGATTTGTTGTACGCGAGTAGGATGACACTGTAAGGCAACCTTCAAAGGGCAAGGTACTCTCAGCTGCTGAGTTACCGGGCAGGACCAAAAATGTAGGTGTATCAACAATGAGGTCCGTGTATCCGGCACAAAAAAAAAAAAAAAAAAAACCAAAACTGACCAAACCGGTTTTACAGGTTAACCGGAACCGAACCGGTTCCAAACCGGCAAACCGGTTCGGCATGAACCGATACCCAAACCGGTTCCAAACCGGTTCAGGTTCGTGCCGAACTGGTTTCGGCTTCCTGTTGACTGAAACTGGTTCCTGTTTGACTCAAACCGAACCGAACTGGTTAACTGATTTGCGCACCTCTACATCCAAATAATTTCAAAAACAAAGTTGAAGCTCTTTAAAACTGCTTGCCAAACATACCCATTAGACCAAAATACACTTTAAGATGTGATGTGTATAAGGAGGCACAAACCTAAATTAGATAAATTCCAAGGTGACTACAACCATTTGTCATATGCTAAAGATTTATCTAGACTTGCACTTAATGTCACAAACTACATGAGATAATTAATATTTACAACCCTCCAGTATTTTTGAAGCGGCATCTCTAGAATCTAAATATATGTGAAACTTCATGAGCTTTTTTGCATCCATACCATTAAATTAACTAAACCTATATGACGTTCTGACTAAATTGAAGCGTTTTGTGCTGCCATCTTGGTCATATTGCATCACCACATCTGCAGCATGTTAGATGGAATAAATTAATAACAGGAACAGAATATGAAAAAATAGGGTGAGTAGTAAAAGTACCATATACTGAAACATGACAAGAATGCAAGACTCGTTGACTAAAAAAGGTCATTACAAAAAAAAATTCAAACTAAAATGGTGAATTAAAACAATGTAAATCGGCATACTCCAAGAGATACAGAAAGATGGAACTGGTGGATTCATTTTTGGTAGTTGAAAAAGGCAAATGATTAAGATGGTGGTTTCAACTGGTTACATGTAATAAAGTTTCCATAGGCCCGCATATATGCATTTTGTAACAAACTACTTATAAACGAGAATTAACCCATACCGGTGCTATCATAAAGATCAAAAGACAAATGCTGACAAGAAATTAGCCGGGGTTGTTGCTTCTCTTCCTACACATAACAAGATTACCACAAATTACACGATGGTGAGAAATCGAACAGTAAATGTAATTAATGAAACGGGACAATTTCTATTAGGAATTCACAAAAAAATCGTGTTATTAGATGCGTCATCAAATTAATTATTGTAACTTGAAGAAAAATTAGTTGATTAAAGACTTAAAAAGTAAAAATACTAGCTGATCCCACTCAATCACACTACCAAATAGTAACTGTTAATGTGTCTCAGATAGAGAGAAAGAGGGAGGTCTATGATGGCTTCTAACAGTGGAAATTTTTACCATTTACCCATGAACGAAAGTCGATTCAGGTTATGTTATCTCTTGGTGGTTAAACATGTAATATTGAAAAAGTTACCTGAAAGGGCAACAGGACAAATGGGTCATAAAGCGCCCAAAGTTATTTTTACTGCTTTTAACCTCCAAAGTTGACCTATTAAAAGTTAGGATATTACTGAAATAACATACTTTTTTATTTCAAGTTTGACATCGCGTTTCAACATTCCAAAAAAATCGTTTTCATTTGTACCCACCCATTTTGACCCCTCTTTGTTGCTTAACACTAAGAGGGTTTAATCTACAGTTCTGCACTATAGTGAAGTGCTTTTGCAAGTGTCCCTTTATGATACGTAGCTATTGTGTAGCTTAACTCTAAATCAAACAAGCTAGTAAATGAGAAAGTGACTACCTTTCCACAGCTTCACATCCTTTTGAAGCTGCAAGTCGGGCAAGTTGATGTACTGCACTGAAGTTTCTTTGAGCCATCGCCTCTTTGTCAAAAATAGCATCAGAAAGCACAACCGATGATGCTCCATGAGCAATGTATTCACCCACTAAACCTGTCAATAAGAATGCCATCAACCAATTAGTTATCACTTTTGCATTTCAATACCTTGCTAGTATAATAAGTTACAGGGGACAAGTATTTGTTGTCTATACTTTCAATAGGAAGTAGTTGTCAAGCCAACTGGATATCGTATCATAAATAACTGAATGTGGAAAAATGGGCGGGTGGGTAAGGGGCCAGACTGGATCCGGGTCGAAACATTCCATTTTTAGTAGGGCGGGTTGGAATGCCTGCAACCACTTTATTTTTGTCTCGTTTTAGACTTCTTTATACAAAACTAAAAATAGGAGTGTACATATATAATCTCATCTTTTGAATAGAGTAATTCAGAGTTGTATGCAAATTTTTATAAAAACACACTTTGACACCTTTTAACCTGGCTAACACATTCAACCCATTTCACCCGGTCTGTTTTTAGCCTTATCCTACTCATTTCACTGGTTCAAAATAGCAGAATCCAAATCGACTCATTCATAAACAAATGGCTCAAACTGATATCTCTATACATAACCTACCAATTGTTATTCCTTGTGATGCAACTAAAGGAATTTGAGGAAAAGGCTTCTTTAGAGTTGCTATGTACTGAACACCACCAACTGCTGAAACAGGATATACCTATCACACCCAAAAAAAAAAGCAGAAATATTAGCTGTTATATAATAATACAAAAAGAGATAATACAGAATTAGAAATTGACATGAATCGCAAACTTGTGTGGTCACGTTGTTTACTAGTTCATATGATTTTACAAATTGATATTTTAAGCTTCGATAATATTATAGCAGTTTACTATGTTTTGGAAGGAGTACATATTCCAGCTAAACTTCCCTCTATACTTTTATTTGTAGATTTCACAAGGCTACTATAGTTTCATCCTAACAATTTAAAAAAGTTTTGAAAAATTCCCATAAAAGGAGAGAACTTGCAATATAATTCAACGTAATATGATCATCTTACCTTCACTATTTTGGCACCAGCATTATATGACGACAATATCTGTAAAGTACAATTTTTTTCCCATTAGAAGAATCCAAACTTAACACTACACAGAAAAGAAATAAGTCATAACTAATAACTGATACAAATGAAACTGAAGAAGCATTTGTATTGTTGTTAAAGAAACCTATTATACGCCGTTTGACTTGACTCAAGCGATAAAGACTACCTTACTCTTACAATGTGTTAGTATAATTAGCAAGTAGATATAGTTACATACTTACTTCTGTTGGGGTCATCGCACCAGGTATATATAGCAAGTCTTCACTGTCTTGATCCAGAATGTCCTGCAAAAAATTTAGTATTTGTTAAACACATTTTACATGGTCATTTCACGAAGCAATTATATACAAATCTATGAAATATATTTATTTGATAATACTATATATGTAGCAAACGTGTTTTCTGTATATTCAACTGAGGAAGATATATCTTTTTGTTAAGAAATATCTAGTAAAAAGAGTTATGTGAAAGAGCTGAACTCTTTTTCAGGTTCTGTAAGCAAGAAAAATGAATATACAACTCTTTATCTCGCCTTTACAATTGCAGGACTCATGATGAACTTTGCTCCAGCATTTTTGGCATTTTGGGCATCACGAGGATTCAAAACAGTGCCAACCTGGAACGTAATAGAGCATTAATATAGGACAAGATTCCATCCTTGACAAATTAGTACACTAACTTGACTATTATTACTAAGCAGTGGCTGGATTTATTCTTATAACTACCAATAGTCAACTGATAATTATGAAATACTTACTCCTAGAGTTGTGGTTGGGAAATCCTGCACCAGCTGATGTAATACCTATTCCATAAACAAACGGAATTATATATCAGCTTGCAAGATCATTAACTATTAATGCCTAAAATGCATAACTATAAACATCAACTAATGTTAAACAACCTCAAACACACCTGGGGTAGAAACCACGATCTCCAGCTGCAATTCAACAAACATCGTGGGGACGTCAAAAGATAACAATTTCAACATCAAAAGTTACATCTAAAACTGGATAGAACTATAAATATGGCAAAAATATGTAATATAGCATACCAAAACTACATCCTATGATTGATAGTTTTCTGTTAAATATACATTGTTGTCATCAATAACATACTGTATTATTCTTTGAACTACACATTTAGAAAGAGGATGACATTTTACATTTTAGAATGAAACAATAGAACTATTAGGCGTGTTACTCACCTTTAGTCCTACTGTTGTAAGACATCTCAAGCTGCATATTTTTTATGACCAAGTCTAAGAACATTTAAATAGATCCACAATATGTAAGTAGTATAGGAAACTGTGTCAAGGAATTAATCCAGCAAAGTCATGAAATGTGTGAATCAAAGTTTTCAGCTCTGCTAACTACGCTAAACGCACCACATATCACAGTGTTACAAGGTAGCTTAGGGAACTCAACAATTCAAATATATGCTAAACAAAAGCCCTATGCCTTGCACCAGCAAAACAAAGTAGCTTGCTAATTTTGGAGTCTAATTGTCACTAAACATTCCAACCACCGTTATAAAGCTGGATTCTAGGGTGCAACCAAGATTCAGAAACTTAAATTTACAGGCGATCCAGCCCTATTGGCCTAGTTCGTGGCTGATACATATATCCTTAATCAATGTAAGTCGTTTTAACATCAAACCACTAAATATCACTTAACTTTTCATGCTTATTTACTTGATTAAGTTGGTGTCTCACCCCATATCTACAGCCGTTTTGTACTAGAATAGTTATATTATACTCCCTCTCTCCCAAAACCCAAAATAATTGTCCATTTAGAAAATGCACAGAGTTTTAGGATTGTCTAATCATCACCACCAATAAGATATCATCTTTACATTTTTTTTTTTTTTGACGGGTAATTGTAATATTAAGGTAGACACTTATTCACCGACAAGCCAAAATAAATTAAATTGGGAAGGAGGGTGCGGTAGGAAGCTAATCCTATGTTGCAGTAAAATATATTAGGGAGTGTTTGTTTTATTTACTGGGCTTTTTGTAAAATTAGAAAAGCTCATAGGCTCATGTTTTTCGGTTGATGGGTTTATCAAGTTGAGCTTATAGCTTAGTTAAGGTCATAAGCCAAAAAAAGTGGGTTTGTGAGCTTTTCGAAATTCAAATAAGCTCATGAGCCCAAAAAATAAGCTAATCCAAAGTCCAAACACCCCCATAATATAGTTGGGGGTGTTTGTTTAAGCTTATTTGGCCAGCTATTGAACTTTTTAAAAGTTAATAAGCTCAAATGTTTTGAGCTTATGAGCTTTCTCAACTTGGACTTATGGATTATATAAGTTCAAAACCTGAAGTTGATAGGCTCGTAAGGCGAACAAATAAGCTTAAATGGACACCTCTTTAAACAAGAACAAGAGCATAAGAAGTATAGAATTACTAACAACAGAGATTCCACCAGTTATCGCAGCCCGGGCAGCTTCCAACGCGACATCCGCGCTAATTATAAATCAAAACAATTACATGAGAATATATAATTATAATCTTAAACAACAACAAACAGGTCATGATAATACCTTTTGGCGCGAAGACAAGCAATGACACCAGAATTATGAATGTTGGTAAAGGTAGTTGATGAAGGGAGACAACTGACTCGAGAGACTGTTGTTGCTGGTGGTACAAACCTTAAACAACAGGAGATTGAAAAGTTATGAGAAACTGACATACTTTTATTGTTACAAGATATATGAAACAAACTCGAACACTATCTTTTTGTATACTAACCTGTTAGTTAAACGAGGTTTGCAACTGGCGTTCCATCGCGAAGCGTGAGGGACTAACTCTGAAACGGATTGATAACCCTAAGGATTATTTCTGTAAATTGTTGATTATATTTTTTACGGAAATAGTCTTTGGGTTATCGTTCCATCACAAAGTTAGTTTTTAAGAACTAACTTTGCAACGCACCAATAACCCCAGGGACTATTTCCGCAAAATTTGGTTTTATTATTTTAATGGATCTAGAGTCGTGTACTTTGGCTTTTGTGAGGTCTGGTTTTAATATATATGAGGTTTGCAACGCACCGATAACCGGACTATTTCCGTAGAGTTTAGTTTTATTTTATTACCTCGAAAGTCGTGTATTTTGGGAATCGTGTATTTGGTCATTCATGTTTAATATATAATATGTTTAGTCAAGCGGTCCACTTTTTAAACTCAAAATATGACCCGTCGTTTAGAAACGGAAGGTTTCTCGTTCATCTTTTTTTATCTTTTAGACCTGCCGTCATCGTTGTCACGTGTGCCTCAACTCGGTTTTTCTTTCTACAACCTTCTTTGTGGCTAATTTAGCGTAATGACGACCGCGATCATTATTTTTTCTTTTCACTTTCATTTTTTTAAACACTAAAATTAAAATTTCATTAATAATAAAAAAAATTACATTAATAATTCAAATAAAATTTAAAACGTTACAATAATAATAAAAAACTTAAATTAATAATCTAAATTATATTTCTCTCTTATTCTCTCGTTGTCTTTCGGTCAAACGGCCATCGACAGAATGAACATGAGGTATTTGGATTTTGTTTTCTTGTTGAAAGATAAACATTTGAAGTTGCAACTCAAGTTCTTGTTGTTTTTGTGCAAGCTTCTGCTTTTCCAATTCAACTAGCTCCCGATGTGCCTATTCTTCCATTTCCATTTGTCGCTGCTTCAACACTAAATAAGAATCATGGGCTTCTATCTTTTTTGGAAAATAAAGCCGATGCGAAGTTTTTCCGTTTGTCGAAAGATGTGTAAAGAGGAGGATGCCGATTTCTTCATAGCTTTGTCCTGCCTCGTTGGTCGAACTTCCCGAACCTCTACATAATATGAATCAGTTGCTTTATTGTTGAAAAGAGACGAAGGAAACAGACCCGCAAAAAGAACAACCACAACTGACACAACCGAGAGACCGGCGGGATCTCCACGTCGTTGGACGTCGGAGAAGGAAAAGTTACTAGCCGGGTGTTGGGTTGTCGTTCCCAAGGATAACAAACTCAGAAATGACCAAAACTTCTCTACACAAACGTACGAAGGATATGTTGACGGGGAAGTGGGCAAATGGTGGACGTCGGCGCATATGAAAGGCATTAGATAAGGATGCGAGTCGTTAACCAGTTGAAGAGCACATGCTTGAGAGTCGTAGTGTTGCCTGTGTCTTTCAACCCCATGTGCTCGTCCTTAAAAGAGACTGACAGAGTGACTTGACTCGAGTCCCTAACTTCGCTCGCTGTGCACGCTATCGTGAGTATGACGACTGTAGTCATTGTTGTTAGATATTCACCGCATGTGTACGGGTATTTTTTTTGGTGATGATGGTACCCTTGTTGTAGTCAACGAGTATGGCACAGTGTTGTATATGTTTCAGTATATCGGACTGTGACTGACTCCTCGCGTAATTGATTTCTATAATGGTTTCATGTGTTGTATTTTATGTCCGCATCTGTAGGACGGGCTGATGCAGTATGTAGGTGTAGTCGCAGTAAAGTATGTAATCTGACAAGTATGGCAGCAAAAAAACGTTCAATTTAGTCAGAACGGGTGGGCAAAGTTGAACACTAGTTACCAAAAGTTCAACCTTATCTACAAACATTTACAACGTTTGAGTAAAAGTGGAGAAACGAAGTTGACCTTTTGGCCCGTGTTAGACAAGCATATCGTGATGAGTCAGAAGGGTCGGAATTGTTTGCTCAAGACAATGCGTTGGAAAAAACTTACCAACGTGAGATTTATCATGTGTGGATTATTCAACAATGACGGCAAGAGTGTAATACTCGAATAAACAAATATATGGCTATGTGATTGCTTAATTTATCGGACATAAACAACAATGAGCAACGATGATAGACACGACAACTAATTCGAATGGCAAATATCAAACAGTCGGACGAACAATTCAAGAGGATAGCTTTTCTTTTTCTTTTTCTTTTCCATAAGTCTTGATATCACGTAGAAATCTGAAAGTCCCAATTAACACGTCTCTATGGAATATAACAGTTATCTATAAGTAAATAACACAAGTAATAACTTTTCAAATCGTGTAATGCTTTATTGATATAATCAAAGTATTACAAAGTGCTATGGATCACACTAGTTGAATGACAATGTAAGATTACCCTTTGAACAAGTAACCTTGACAAAGTATCAAGTTTACAAGCGAACTTGTATAGTCCCGCTGATAGGATCAGCTGACTAATGTGTAAGTTCGACAAAGGAGTAAATGTCTATAATAACGACAACAATAAAAGCGATGGCATTTAATCCTTACAACATTCCCTATTTATAGTGATACGAGGTTGCTTCCTTAGTTGGGGTAGTTGGGACGTGTCAAGAATCCTATGATGAAGTACGTCTGCATTAAATGTACGTCCATTCTTGGAAACATCCCGCCTATACTTTAGTGAACAGTTCTGCCAACTATTCACTACTTTTACCAACTTCGTACTTAGGTACAGGCTTTAATTCAAGGACACTTTGTCCCGCCATTTTGCTTTATTGAATTATCTCGCATAAATTACACTTAGAGAGAATCACAAGTTCAGCTTGTTCTTCTTCATAGGGTAATAGGATTGTCAGGGTATTGCCACCCCTGACTCTCCTTAGAACCATCAACGTATTCCACCTACATATCAGCTGATATCCATCCCAACTGACGAGTATGTATTCAAGTAATCTTCGACTTCCTTGACGGTGTCTCTGACTTGAATACGTCTGAAGTTGCTCGCTGAGGCTTTGCACTCAGCGAGTCCTTCATTGCTCGTTGATGCTTTGCACTCAGCGAGTCTTCAACACTTAGCCTAATTTCTGTTTAAATCTAGCCCACTGAATTGGCCCAACAAAATCAAAAGGAATATTGAAAAATATATTATCCATATTCAACTAAACAATTGACATTACAAGACATTAAATTGACTAAACACGAACAAAACCCAAACTATGAAACGGGTCTAAACAAATGGGTCGAGCCTATATGCCTTATTAACTAACACGTCTATCACAACCGAACAAAGCTTTTCCCAAACAAGAGATTTTTTCTTCAAAATTAAATGCTAACAGCTCTAAATATCTTCAAAAAGCTCGCTGCTAAAGAGGCCCTTAAGCTCTCATTATAAATTTCAAATCAGTTGATATATAATCTTTCATATCACAGTTGTATCAATGTACTTAAGCTACTAGCTAACAAAGTTATCAAGCTTAGCTTTTGCTTCTAAACTCAACTTTATGACTTTAGTCGGTGTATATGTAAACCTTGTCAATACATGATCTTCTCCTTGTAAGTGTGGTAATGTTTATGTCTCATTAAACAATAATACGGTATAATATATATGATTACAAGGATAGTTCTAAAAACAGGA
Source organism: Tanacetum coccineum (assembly GCA_026074375.1). Lineage (NCBI taxonomy): Eukaryota > Viridiplantae > Streptophyta > Magnoliopsida > Asterales > Asteraceae > Tanacetum > Tanacetum coccineum. The sequence continues at coordinate 32,642 of BQNB010058754.1, forward strand.
TTGAGCCCAATACATTTACATAATCAATAATATGGGCTAACACTCCCCCGCAGTTGGAGCGGGAGAACACCGGACGCTCAAACTAGTACGAAGCTCCTCAAACAATGCTGAAGGTAATCCTTTAGTGAAAATGTCCGCATACTGATAACGTGAAGGAACATGAAGAACTCGAAAAAAAAAAAAAAATTTCAAAATTTTTTATAAAAATTTCGAAATTTTTTTTTTCGAAAAAAAGAAAAATATATTAAAACCACAGGGACGATTTTTGAAACTTCCTCAAACGATCGTTAGCTAAATTGACTAACGTTGTCACATAATAACTAACGGTACAAACGTTTTGTTCAAGTTGAAAAATAATTTGAAAGTACATTGGTCATATCAGTAATAAAAAAGTAAATGGTTCATTGTGGTAAATTTCAGAAAGTAGGTTGGTATTCTATGGCTTTTACCCCAAAAAATACACAGTAACCTGAAGTCGATCTTCGATTAGTAGGGCAAGCAGTCAAATCCGCATCTGAATAAGCAACTAAATCTGTATTAGAGGAGGAAAACAACTGCAATCCATAATCCAGAGCACCACGAACATATCTCAAAACCCGCTTAAGAGCCGAGAAATGAGGCTCCCGAGGATCATGCATATAAAGAAAAACTTGTTGTATTGCATAAGAAATATCAAGACGAGTAAAAGTAAGATACTATAGAGAACCCATAAGACTCTGATATAATGTCGGATCCAAAACCGGATCACCATCATCACTTAGTTTGGACTCAGTATCAACATGCGTCCTACTGGAGTTACAACTAACCATACAAGCCCGCTCAAGGATCTCAGTAGCATACTTACGCTGAGATAAAAACATCCCTGAAGAATCACGCGTAACAAAAATACCCAAAAAATAATTAAGGGAAACCGAGATCTGTCATAGAAAACTCATGATGTAATGAACTAATAATGTGCTACAACAAAGTCTCAAAAGAAGCAGTAAGCACAATATCATCAACATACAATAAGAGATATGCGGTATCTGTACCCTGTCTGTAGATAAACAAAGATGAGTTACAACGACTGTGATGAAATCCAACACAAGTAATATAAGATGCAAAGCGTTGAAACCAAGCTCTAGGGGTCTGCTTGAGCCCATAAAGAGACCGCTGCAATAAACACACATAATCAGGATGCTTAGAATCCTGAAATCCCAAAGGCTGATGCATATAAACCGTCTCAGATAAATCACCATGTAAAAAGGCATTTTTGACATTAAGCTGATGAATCGGCCAATGTCGAGAAGTAGCCAAATTGAGAACAGTCCGAATAGTACCCAGTTTAACAACCAGACTAAAGGTCTTATCAACATCAATACCCTCTAGCTGTGTACTACCATTCGCCACGAGACGAGCCTTGTAGCGACTAAGAGTGCCATCAGCCAAATACTTATGGCGAAAAAGCCACATACAACAATCAATGTTGGTGTCCGTGGGTCAGGGCACAAGAGTGTAAGTGTTGTTTTTAATGAGTGCATTATATTCATCACACATAGCATTTTGCCAATTTGGATCATTAAACACATCACGATATGATTCTGGTAAAGGTGAAACTGAAGATACATAAAGATTGAGACGCTGAGTAGGACGATTAGTCCTGATACGAAAACGTGTGACCATGGGATGAACCAAAACGGGGTTCAGGTTAGTGTTTGATGGGGGTCCAGAATTTGAAGTTGTTGGGTCACTTATTGGTTTTGGGTCGTGTTTGGAGTAGGTGTAGGTTGGGCTCCGGTTTGATTTTGGGTCGCAATTGGTGTTTGGGGACTATTAGGCACTGTATAATTTGGAGTATCAATTGGAGTGTTATGGGGCATGGGTGTGGTAGATACAACTTCAGGTTGGAGAACAGTAGGTGGCGCAACGGGAGCGGAACGAATGGTTTGAGTGATTATATCGGGTGAGTCATCTAAAAATGTGTAGTTAGGCACCGAGGTGGGTTGGATAGAGCCATATGGAAAGAATGTTTCATCAAAGGTAACATGTCGGGAGATAATTATTTTATTTCTGCTTAATTTAAGACAACGATACCCACGATGATTGGAAGCTTGTCCCAAAAAGATTGAAGGTGTAACGTGTGGTTCAAGTTTGTGATTGGTGTGAAGGTGAGGGTAACATAAACACACAAAGGTATGTAAAAGGCTATAGTCCGGGTTTGTTCCAAACAAGCGAGTATAAGGTATTTCATTGTTAATGGCAGTTGATGGTAAAATATTTAATAGGTGAATGGCCATATTGAGAGCTTCTACCCAAAAGGTAGGTGGAAGATTAGCTTAAGGTCCGAATGAGATTGTTGATGGTGCGAATTAGTCTTTCAGACTTTTCATTTTATTGGGAGGTTTTAGGACTAAGAAAATCAAAACTGAATACCTTTAGAGGCAAATAATGTATGTAAGGCACGGTTGTCGAATTCACCACCATGATCACACTGAAACTACTTGATTTCACATTGAAACTGAGTATTAACATAAGTACGAAACAACATAAACCTATACAAGACATCCGAATTATTAACCAACAGATAAACCCAAATAAAATGAGAATAGTGATCCAAAAATAAAACATAGTATTTAAAACCTGAAAGACTCAGAATGGGTAAAGTCCATACATCCGAGTGAACAATGTCAAAATGAGATGTAACCGAAGTATTGGAACTAACAAATGGAAGCCTCACGTGTTTGCCAAGCTGACAAGCATGACAAAGAATGGGAGGTTTCTCTTTAGTACACGAAATAAAATTACGAGAAACAAGACGACGTAACACTTCACTTCCTGGATGTCCAAGTCATTGGTGCCACGATGTTGACTGGTAAGAAATGCATAAGGAATTAGAGAGGGTTGCGTGACCGGGTAAAGATCTCCCGTGCTATAGCATCGGAGAAGTACTCGACGAGTCATGAAGTTTTTAACAGAAAACCCAAACGCATCTAATTCAACAGTACAATTGTTGTCATGAACAAACTGACGAACATAAATCAAGTTTTTGACAATATGAGGGGTGATAAGAACGTTATTAAGGTGAAGTGGTCTATGAGGAGTTGGCAATATACTATATCCAGTATTGGTGACGGGTATGGTATGACCGTCACCAACCGAAACAAATGGATAAATGAAAGTATTAAAAAATCACTAAAACTAGTAACGAAATCATTAAGGTGAGAACTCGCACATGTGTCCATGTTCCAAGCACCACTAGCAGTATAACAACCCGCAATTTTCATCAATATAAATATCCATCTATTAAATTAGATTCAATGTACTATCCATCTATTAAAGTATATACCACCTTTTTACAGGGAAATTTTTCGCTTTATTCTATTATGTAACATGGTTTACATAACTAAAGTAAACGAGCTCACGCAACCTCTACCAATACCATCTCTATCTATGTTTATATCATGTAAACATCCTAATATGTCATGTCTATATCTTAATATCATTTTTACCAAGTACATTATCCATTTAACGTACTTTTCAAAACGTTATATCAAAACAAGCATTAAATGTTAGCGTTTACATCAAAACCCTAATTATATGTAATGTATACATATAAAAGGAATCTGCAAGCGTTCAAGCATGTGTACAAATGTACAATGCACAACATTTGATTATCTTTTCCCTCCTAAATCAAGTTACAACTTTCTAAAGCCCAATGTACAAGTCAATAATACAAGAAAACCAAACTAGGTTATTTTACCTCTAAATTCATTCTAGTTTCTTACCACCACTTTAGCATAAGGTACAATACTCAATGCACAACATCTAAACCCTAAACCTAAACCTCAAGTCATTCTAAAATCTTAATCTAAAACTCTAAACCCTAAATGAAACCCTAAATCCTAAGCCAAACCAAAACCAAACCGTCACCTATTTTCTTTCATTTTTGACCCATTTTAAACCTAAGCTAGCACCCTAACACCTAAAGCACCTATATTACTAACCTACTATCTCCCTAAGCACCTTGCAAGCACCTCCATCACCTCCTTGTAAGCTACTTGCACTCCAAACACCCCCTTGGCAGCCGAACCTCCACACACCCCTTCCACCTCTTCATAGCTAGTTTCTAGCTTACCTTACTTATCATAATAGCATCCCTTAATCACCTCAGCTAGCTAGGACACTAATCAAACCCTAAACTTGGGCACCAAGGTGTTTTCACCCCTATAAATATCCGAACTCCCCCACCATTTCAAACACACCTCAAATTTCATCATACACACAAATGGAGTCTTAAATCAGACCAAGGAGGATCAAGTGAAGTCCCTAAGCTTAGAATAGAAGACAAGAATCAAGATAAAGGAACCCTTGAAGTCGTTACTAGGCGTACGAACCAAAAACCTCCATTTCGACCCATTTTAAGTTGTAAGCTTTTTCTACTCGTCCTATATGCTTTGCTACTGTTTTAGGTTGTTCATAAACTCTATTAGATCATGAAGGAACTCTTTGTTAAGATCCTTGAACATCAAACCCGTTTGAATTCTTTTAAAACCCTAAAACGTACCCGTTTTGATTTTTTTCAATCACAAGCCCTTTTCATAAGCTTTAAGCTCGTAAAATCTACTTATTTTTGCTTATTCTAATAAGCCATAAGCTGCAAAACTCTCTTGGATTTCAAAAATATCATTATTATGGTTTTTGGACTTGATTTATAAATTATTTCCATGCAAGGAGTATATATCATAACATCCTGAAATTTATAACTAGAGGGGCTGAAAATGTTATTTTTCTAAAGTTATAACTATAAGGACCTATCTTGACAAGTTTCAAAGTTAAAGGTTTAAATTGTAAATACTTTATATATAAAGGACTAAACTTGTAAAAGTTTATAAATCGAGGGTATATATTGCCATTTTTGCAAACTTAAAAATTTAAAATATTATATTTTTATATAAATTATAAAAATATATATTAATATTATAAGACTCGATTTTATTAAAACCCGATAC
>BQNB010058755.1:2853-30353 GCA_026074375.1 Tanacetum coccineum
TTCATGAACCAAATTGATCCATAAGATGTGCACAACACAATGCACCAAAAATGACAAAAAACAAAAGTGAACATTTTCAGATGGCTCTTTGTGTTTACAAACCACCAATCTAGGATTTAAAAACCATTAAGTACATACGTAGTTGTAAGAAATAGAGACCAATTGAAAAATACATAAGTAGTTGTAAGAAATGGGGACCAAGAAATGGGGACCAAAAATAAAGACTTACACCGAGTAGTGGTGTTAAAATTGGAGGGAAGGTGATGAAAAATTTGTGGAGGAAAAATGATAGTGTCAAAATTAGAGGGAGATGATGAAAAGTTTGTGAAGGGAAATTGTTGAAAACTTTATTATTATTTATATATATTATTTAAATAGATTATTTAGAAAAATATATATATAAGTTTTTCAAGCCTTAAAAATGTATATACAATGCGTGTATGTGAAATTGGATTAAGATCTGCTAGTAATTAATAATTAGGTTTTTTTATGAAGTATTATTTAAAAAAATAGGTATTATTTGATAGAAAAAATCTAGATAGGAGGATTATAAAAACCTTTGATCAACTCATTCACATATGTGAAATTGTCGTGCAAAGTGTTTGCTCTCGGCATGTATAAGTTAAAAACCTTTTTTACCAAGTCAACTGGGTAAGTTAAAAGATTTTTTACTAAGAAAAAGAAACTTGTTTAAGTGGGTCAGTAACCATATATGAAAGCAAGGTAGAGTCAAACATCCAATTTGCCACACATGAACAAGTGCCTTTCTACGAATCCTTAAAAAACCGTAATACATATAATTTCAACATTTGTTAAGTGTTTAGTAAAATAGATTTAAGAATTTTTTTCGTGTAAGAATATTATATCTATAAGCTTTTACTAAACAACCATGGTTTCTAACTATAATTATATTAACAAAATACTTAAGTAAAAAAATATATCGTAAAGTATATAAATGTTACCTTTTAAGTGCAAAGCCGTTGCGTGTTCATGATTTTTCAGACTAGTCAAACTCGATAGATACCGCAATCTTTTGGGAAAACGCCCTCTACCCAATGTTAACTCCGGAACTTTTATAAACTTGATAAATTTGCTAAGTTTTACAATGTTTGTAATATGTTTTTTTTACTGGTATGGACTTGAGCTGTAAATTATACGAATATATATACAAGAATTACATAATTGGGTAGATACAAGTCATTAATTGTTTATGTTCGAATTTATTATCAAAGCTTAAAAAGAACATACGACTAAAGTAATTGACAACAGTTCCTATAAAAATCTTTTTCACAAAAAAGTGAACAATTCTCGTAAAAGCGTTTCTGAAACAAAATCTGAAGTCTTGGGCTGGTGTTATAAAAAATTTGTTACAACATGACGAACTAGTGGAAAAAAAAAAGTGATGTCAATGTAGTGACTTCAATGAAGTGGTCCTTACAAATATAATAACAAAATAGTGAGAAAAAAAAATGTAGTCCTTTGCTCTTTGTGGGTCCCATTTCGAAAAATTATGGTCCTTCAAGTGGTGAGTTACTGGGAAAGAGAGAACATTGACAAAAGTGAAAAAGTATATGAGTGGTGACGTCGGTGGTTTACAAATGAAGTGGTCCCTCCGGTGGTTTTTAAACCACATAACCCTTTTCAGATACAAACAATTATCTGCAGCAAAGGAACAGCCAAGAAAACCATTTTTATATACAATCAGTTCCAGTTGAAGGCTATTAAAAGCCTGTGATAAGCATAGTCCTTCTTGACCTAGAAACCTCTCTCCGTTTTAAGTCTTTTCTCGGTGTGCTGTACCCAAACCATATAAAATCATTTAGCAACTTGAAGGACTAAGTTTAAAAAATGAAAACCCACACATTTTATTCCACTTCTGTTGACCTTATTATATATATAATTATTCAAAAGGCAGACGCCCCGACCCAACAAAATTTAATGCGACCCGCCCGACATTTAATGAGGTTTTTTTTTTTTTTTCTTTCTTTACATTGACTTTTTTCTTTTTGACTTTTTTTTTACCTTTTTTTTTTCTCTCAAAACATTTTAAAATAACACTTTACCTTTTTTTTTTCTCAGATTACCTTCTCGCAGCTGTTCTGAGATCATCGTCTGTTTTTTTACGAATAAATAAAACCTTAATTTCCTCAACCTCGCGCATCCGCGAATCGTCGCCCGTTCTTTTTTTTTCCTAAAAAAATTTTTAAAATATAAATTTTCCTTTTTTTTTTCTCGGGATACCCTCTCAATCAAGCACCTGTTTTTAGTCATACGGTCTGTTTTTTTATGAATATATTTTTTTTTACCCATTTTTTTTCCCTTTTTTCCTCAAAAAGTTTTAAATTAAACTTTCTTTCTTCTCTCAGAATACCTCTCAGCACTGTTTTGAGTCATCGGTCTTTTTTTTATGAATTAAATTTTAAGTTTCCTCAAACCCCGCGCTCTCGCTAATCGTTCCCGTTATTTTTTTTCTCAAAAAAATTTAAATAAAATTTTCCTTTTCCCCTCGGAATACCCTCTCGCATGCATTAAATGGCCTTTTGCATTTAGTGTGCATTAAATGCACCGGGTTGACCGGGGTGCATTTAATATGCCGGCTCAACCCTACCCGGTCCGATCGGTTTTTTTTTTCTTTAGAAAAAAAAAATTGTTTTTTTTTTTAAAATACTCTCTCGCACTTTTTTAGTCATCGGTCTGTTTTTTTATGAATGTCCGAACATTTAAATTTTTTTTTTTTAAATTGTTTTTTTGCTTTTTTTTCAAAATATTCACTCGCACTTTCTGAGTTATCGGTATTGTCGGGTCGACCCGACCCAGTCCGCCCCGACCCGTTCCTTTTTTTATTTACGAAATAGCCCCTCAAATATTTACGAAATACCCCCTCGCACTATGTGTTAAATTACGAAAACTACCCTCATTTTAATTTTTTTTATAAAATACCTCTTTTCCCACTAGCGGTCGACCGTTAGTTTTTTTTTTTAGAATGCACCAAAACAGTGCTTTAAATCGGTCGTTGCTTAACGACCGTTAATTTTTTTTTTTTACAAAAATATACCTTCTAACACGTCCAACCGAAAACACCGGCCGCCAAACATCCCGTAGCGGAACGCGGGTGAGCCTAACTTGTTAATGACAATCATATGCCAAATGAGTTAATTACCCGTAAAATGCTAAAACAGGTGTTTGGATCAGTCAAACCCGAAATAATAAAATGTACCTGTTTTTGCCCAAACTCATTTATACTCAAGAACTAACCCGCACATTTTGGTACATGTTGATTCATAGATGTAATAAAGTTGCAAAGGAAACTTGCACGAAGTACTTAAATCCACGAAAATGCATCCTACAACCAGCCTCAGCCAAGGTGACAATAAGCGATTTTGATAGTGACTGGATAATCTGGTCATGTGCCTGTAAATACACTCAATTTTACATGTCTTCTATGACCACCAACATAGATTACCTCTACTAAATGAAATAACAATATATGACCACTAAAGTCCATTGGATACCAAAGCTTCAAATACCATTTATTATGTTTCTATGGGATTTCAATAGGTGGAGTGTTAAAGTATTTCTATGGACCAGTCACATAACAAAATATATTGGAATGACACTAAATGATCAGAATTCATCGTAAAAGGGTAATTTAATTTTCATCGTAAAAGGGTAATTTAATTTTCACAAAGATTAAACCAAATAAAATCCTAAAACCACTAAACACTAGAACAGCTGACTATAATCTTCTAAACAATCATAAATAATGCTAATTAGAATATTCCTAAACACCTCAATGATGTTAGAAAAAGGATAAACTCTATAATAAAGGTTCAGTTCAAAAGCACTTTTCTGTCCAAATCACGATATGCTTCCAAGTTACTATTATACACGACTTTGGTCCGCCATTACTGTTAGCAAATGTACTTCAGAAGAATACCAGCCCCAAATTACAAGTTCTTTTCGAGCTAATTTTTTTACTTTTATGGGTCAAACCCACTTATATTTTCAACTATACAACTGAAAACACTGTAAGTAATAAGATAATGAAAGAACATGTATAAAAACATACCATAGTACGCCTGAAAAAGGCTAGAACATGCGTTATGAAGATCTAATTTTTGCCACCCAATAGTTGCATATTGTGATATTAACAAGTTAGGCTCACCCGCGTTCCGCTACGGGATGTTTGGCGGCCGGTGTTTTCGGTTGGACGTGTTAGAAGGTATATTTTTGTAAAAAAAAAAATTAACGTTCGTTAAGCAACGACCGATTTAAAGCACTGTTTTGGTGCATTCTAAAAAAAAACTAACGGTCGACCGCTAGTGGGAAAAGGGGTATTTTATAAAAAAAATTAAAATGAGGGTAGTTTTCGTAATTTAACACATAGTGCGAGGGGGTATTTCGTAAATATTTGAGGGGCTATTTCGTAAATAAAAAAAGGAACGGGTCGGGGCGGACTGGGTCGGGTCGACCCGACAATACCGATAACTCATAAAGTGCGAGTGAATATTTTGAAAAAAAAAGCAAAAAAACAATTTAAAAAAAAAATTTAATGATTCCGGATACATTCATACAAACTAAACAGACCGATGACTAAAAAAGTGCATGGAGAGTATTTAAAAAAAAACAAATTTTTTTTTCTAAGAAAAAAAAAAAAAAAAAAAAAAAAAAAAACCGATCGGACCGGGTAGGGTTGAGCCGGCATATTAAATGCACCCCGGTCAACCCGGTGCATTTAATGCACACTAAATGCAAAAGGCCATTTAATGCATGCGAGAGGGTATTCCGAGGGAAAAAAGGAAAATTTTATTTTAAAATTTTTTTGAGAAAAAAAACACGGACGATTAGCGGAATCCCCCCCCTCAACCAAACGAGTTTGAGGAACCTAAAGTTTTATTCAAAAAAAACAAACCGATGACTCAAACAGTGCGAGATGGATTGCCGAGGGGGAAGAAAAGGAAAGTTTAATTTTAAAAACTTTTTGAGGAAAAAAAAGGGAAAAAAACTGGTAAAAAAAAAACTAACTGTTAAAAAAAATATATATTTATAAAAAAACAGACCGATGACTAAAACAGTGCGAGAGGGTATTCCGAGAAAAAAAATGGAAAATTTTATTTAAAAAATTTTTTAGGAAAAAAAAGAACGGGACGATTAGCGGAGCGCGAGGTTTGAGGAAACTTAAAGGTTTATTCGTAAAAAAACAGACCGATGACTCAAACAGCGCGAGAGGGTATTCCGAGAAAAAAAAAAATAAAGTTTTATTTTAAAAAGTTTTTGAGAAAAAAAAAGGTCAAAAAAAAAGGTCAAAAATAAAAAAGTCAATGTAAAGAAAGAAAAAAAAAAACAACCTCATTAAATGTCGGGCGAGTCGCATTAAATTTTGTTGGGTCGGGGCGTCTGCCTTTTGTATAAGTTATATAATTGTCCACAATTGAATTCAGAAGAAAGAAAAACAAACGTACTATATATTACAACCAGCACTATATGTTTCTTGATTTCATAGAAAAAACACACATATTTTGAACATTCAATTAAAGACAAAAGTTGACCTACAAAGTCAATATCATGACTGTAATAGACCGTCCTTCTTTTGCAACATCCTCGAAATTTCTGCATATAACAAACAACAAATTGTTACAAAAGAGATGTTTATTTCTATCCTGTAACAATTAGCCTCGGCATAATACTTTGCTAAAATATTTCGAACATGAGTTCATACCATCATTCAGCTGAGTAATGGTCATGAAAATCGATGGACCCGTATTATGATCCCATCCGTCCATCACCAGAACTAATCACTGTAAACCTCACCAAAGAAAATATTAAATCTCTATGGTATGCTTGCGAAAAAGTATTTGAATTGGAAGTCGAGGGTAAGTACAGCGAGCCTATGGTGTGGGTTGGGATTTACATCTCAATAGCATCGTTATTTTGCGTTCTTGCCATGGCTCTCGATTTGTTGTATGGTTTTCGAAATAGAAAGTTTTGGTTTCCAAATAAATATTTTTCTCTCAATGCTGCATCTATCACAGTGATCACAGTCACAATGAAACTGCCGGTGGATTTGAGTAGTCCGATGCCAGGTTGGGTTGATCAAGTAGCCAAGATGGCAAGCTTAGCCTTTATGTGCATAATGATATCGAACCTAATGCCTTCTTTGGCGTCTATGGACAACAAGTCACTTCTTGCAAATGTCATAGGTTTGTCCATTCTCATAATCACCATGATTGTGAATATTTTCATTCAGCTTAGGACTGGCGTTATTGAGCACGATGATTTCAGCCTTAATATTTCTAAGTACACATTCAATAGCCCTCACTTTATGATGATAACATACGTCTATATGATTATGTTGATTTTCTTGCTAATACTTTTGATCTCTTCTGCTTTAACAATTCCAACCTCAAAGAAAGTTCTAAAGTTAAAGTATCAAGCTGCTAGCAAAACAGCTTTAAATGATCAACGTCCACAAGAAAGTCAAATATCTTTTGTTGAGAAGCTAAGACAACATGTAAGAAGATATTGGATCATGGCAGAAACCGGTAGCCCTCAATTCGTAATGGCAAGTAATACATTATCCTCTGCATTCGGCATAATATGTGTAATTAGTGTAGTCATGTACATATTTGTAGTTGTGCAAGTTACATTTTTTCCGCTTAGGACTAAATATCGATCAGATTATAAGTGGTCAATGGTTGCCATTGTCGTAGCTCAGACCATTGGAGTGGTGGTGGGTGCCATTGCCCCGATATCTAGATGTTTTACAATCTTGAACTTCAAATCTTTTGCCAAGTGGGATAGCAACCATTTTGCGGTCTTTAAAGTAGAGAAGTATTGGACTCAAATGTTGTGTGAGTGGAAAGAAAGTCATATAACTTTTCTATCAAGGGGTCGTAGATCTAGAAATCTTTTTCAGAATTTGAAAAACCGAATTCTAAGCTTTTGCATTCGATTTCAGAAGGTAATCGTTGTATCATGCAAAATGTTAGGACTGATCCCCATAGCGGTTATATTCTTTGTCATACATTGTTCATATAATTTGAAGTCATTGAAGACTATGTTTTTTACTCCAATAGTTGCCTCTGACACTCACAATACAGATGAAGACCTTAGTAATTATATTTTGATACTTGAAGACAATACGGGTATTGGTGAAAAAACATTGAATGGAATCTCAAATTCTATGAAACGCTTGATCCAGAAGGAACAACCCAAAAATCTTTTAAAACTTCTTGAAATATCTAGCAAATTCGAGGGAGTTGAGAAATTTGACAGTGATCAAGTTCAACCTCTTCTCAATGTCGGACTTCATAATAGCTGGAGCTTACCAATAATAACCTTAACATGCATCGCCATTACCATCCCAAATATTCATAAGGACATGGTCAATAGATTGTTCAAAAGTGTTGGCGAAGGTCTTTTCTACACGCATCTTGTCGAAGAGAACCTCAATAGTGCTAGTGAATATCTAAATGTTCAAAGGGCAGCTAAGAACTTGTGGCGTGAGGTTGAAGACAGGTGCAAGTGGTTGGAGAACACTCTGGAAAAAAACGCCTATGAAGGTAAAACATCAAGAGAGATTCTTAAGTTGTTTGCTCATACAGCAAAAGCAATTGTGATAGAAGTTAAAGAAAGTACCAATGGAGAAACTGAACCTGCGGAAAACCTTCCTCAGAAGTTAATTGTGGCCAATTCGATGTATCGGATTGCACAAACACTCATGGATACATACCAAAGCAACATTGTAGAAATTAGTGAAGATTGGTTGTTTACAGTTATAACTCACATGATTTCAGACATATTTTCTGCTTGCTTCACGAACTTACCACGAGTCATAACAATGAAATGCCACGAGAGTGCAATAGAGAAGCGAGAGGATAGTGTTGTGGCTGCAGCCAAGCTTCTTGGTAGGACCACTGAGATTATAAAAAGACTTGAAAAGCGTGAACTACCGAACATGGATCCTGATAAGATGGCATTTATCGATGAGTGGCGTCATCATTTGAAACAATCAATCCCTTAGAACTTATTGCTATTCAACATATGCCAATGTGATTTCTTCAATTCATTATCTTAAGTTCATTATAACACAAGTTCTTTTGTGTATGTGTGCGTGTCTGTGTAGGCATAATAATTTTTTTAGTCTATTTGTGCTTCTTTTGCAACATTTTGAAAGGCCCTGTAGGATGGTCAGACCTCTTGTATTACTCCTACAAGTATAATCACATCATAAAGCTATCAGCTATTGTAATTATATAGTACTACGTATTTCTTTGAAGAATTTGTGTTATTTTCAGTTTATGTGTACTGTACATGTTTCTGTTCTATTATCAATATACTAGGTAGTCACCGGCTGTGATTAGCACAGCCCAATGAGTTTAATGTTGATACATACAGATGTATGCCTAATTCTTTTTCTTTCATTTCTAATGTTCACATTTGTATGACTGAAACGTTTGAAAAGTTAAATAGAGATAATTTATTAGAGTACTAAAAGTAGGTGTGATCGTCCCCTACCTGCTACTAAGAGCGGACGGAGTGGGTGTGAACCCTCACCGAGTAAGGCTTAGGTCACACGCCACCCCTATTCCGGTGGTATCCCCTCACGCGCGAGGAAGAAGAAAAAGAGAAGGGAAAGGTAGGGATGACACCCGTGGGTAATGGGTATGGGCCTATCAAACCCGTCACCCGAACCCGTGATTTTTTTTCTCACCAGCCACCCACCCGTCACCCACCAATGGGTATAACTTTTTACCCATACCCATCCCCGTGGGTACCCATCACCCGTAGGTAAACCCGTGGGTTTGTGAAATGAAACAAAATCATAAAACCATGATATGTAAACTAACTATGAAACTGGGTAATAAGACATCATATCAATCTTTTAAATACCAAGTTCACAAAATACTTAATGACATGTATGAAACTAGAAAAATTAATCATCATTACACCAAATCACATACATGTACTGAGATATATCATGTATAAATCTTTGAAAGTTTGATCTTTTATATTCATCTTTTAGTCTTTGTAACTCAAAAAAACTATTAGTTTACTCTCTAGTCTAGAGACTTTGATAGTTATTAAATATATACCAACGACCTCACAAATATTGAAGTAGTATAATAAATTTTATTTTGACACAAATGGGTTTAGGGGTACACCCGTGGGTATTTAGGCGGGTATACTCGTGGGTTTCTTAAATGGGTACACCCATGATGGGTATGCATTACCCGTCACCCACACGCCACCTACCGATGGGTATAAATTTTCACCCATAACCCGCCCGCGGGTGAAAAATAACAAGATTACCCGCCCATTTACGTGCGGGTATCCATGGGTTATGGGTTTTTTCCCGCTCGTTGCCATCCCTAGGAAAGGTGACTGACTCACCTTTGGTTACATTGAAATTCTGTCGGCCCCCTCTTAAAAATCTATTCGTTGGTTTAATAAAAAAAATTTTACACTACCCCATTTTTCAACTATAAAATATCTCAAAATTTCATCATTTTTATACACATCTTTTCATATTCTTAGAGCATCTCTAATGCAAAAAGTCTTTAATGACTTTTTGCATTTAATGCAATTAATGCATAACATATAAAAGAAGAGAGATAATTTGCACACTCCACAAATTTATTGGCACACTCAAAATATATGTGTCATGCCTATTATACCCTTAATATTTGTACACTCCACTAAATGATGTAGGGGTATAAATGTCAAGACACACACAATTTGAGTGTGCAAATCAATTAGTGGAGTGTGCAAATCACCACTCATAAGAGAATGATAGCTTTTAACAAAGACTTAGTGTTTGCTAAGTCTTTATAAAAAACTATTCAAAAAGCTATTGATCCAATGCATTAAAACTATCCAAAAAGACTTTTTCAAATAGTTAAAAGTTTTTACTAGTTTTTGCATTGGAGATGCTCTTACTCAAACAACATATATTTCATTCCTCATTATCCAAATGAATTTTGAAACGTTTTTGTTCACCAGAAGAAGAACAAGAAGTTGTTAGCCGGAACTTGAATCAGAGCGGTGTCCGCAATTCAAAATTTATGACGAGCAAATCGACCGACGAGAAACCCCATACATCGAGATCGTTATGGTGCTCATGACCGTTTAATCGCCGCCTATTTTAGTGAGAATCCGATGTACGATGCATATAAATTTTGAAAGAGGTTCCAAATGAGTCGCCGCCTATTCGACTGGTGGGAGGTAACTATTCAATGTCTATTCTTTAGTAATAATATTGACTGTACCGGAAGATAAGACGTTTCTCCGTTGTTGAAGTGCACCTCCTCAATTCGTCAACTGGCATACGACATGGTTCCTAATGCTTTAGACGAATATCTACAAATGAGTGAGAAAACTTCTCGTTTATCTCTTGACCATTTTTGTAATTTTGTTATGGAAAATTTTGGACCAGAGTATTTGAGGAAACCCACTCATGTTGTAAAGCTTTATCGGTATCATGAAGAAACACACGGGTTCCCGTGGATGCTAGGAAGCCTTGATTGTACTGACTGAAAGCTGTTGCATCACAAGACTTATAGATATGACATGCTTTCTTTGGTGTTCCTGGGTCGAACAATGACATCAACCTTTTACAGCAATCTCCTTTATTTCACGGTCTCAAAGAAGGAAAAGCACCAGAGATTCTGTTTGTGGCTAACTGCGTAACTTACCCATGGGGATACTATCTTGTTGACGGGATATATTCGGAATTGGCGACACTCGTTAAGATGATTCCAGAACCATATGATGATGACTACAAGCGAATAAAGTATAAGCAAATGCAGGAATCGGCAAGGAAAGATGTGAAACGATAGTTTGGTGTTCTAAAGAAGAAATATGCTATACTAGCCAATCTCGCACAAGCGATAAAAAAAGAAAGAATAATGAATATGATGTATACATGCATCGTATTATATAATATGGTTTGAAAAGACAAAGGAAAAGCGATATCTCCCCAATAGTACCCGGAGGAAGCACATCAACTGGACGACCACATACGATCTGATGAACAAGTGTGACAAGTTATTAGGCAAATTAAATCGTCACAAGCGCATCAAAACCTTCATGACGATTAGGTCGAACACTTGTCCCGTAATAATTAATTTTAGTTTACGATTTTTATTTATCTGTGTTTTGTTTTTAAGTCCGTACGTTTACGTTTTTAATGTAATGTTTTTAATTAATGAATTAAAGTTTTTAATTTCGTAACTTTATGTTTTTAATTTCGTACGTTGACGTTGACATCTACGTTTTTAGTTTATGAATAAAATTATTTAAATAAAATAAATGGGTATGAAAGGTGAGGGGAATGCGACCAAAACGGGTGAAAGGTGAAAGGGAGTGAGGGAAAGTAAGAAGAGAGAAAGCTGATGCGGCGTTGATGTGTAAGGTGAGTGGGCGTGACCACTACCTTTAGCCTAAGGCTAGAACATAGATGTTATTGGTATCCCCCTATTAGTTAGTGGCACTCCCTCTTCACTCGCATTTTTTGTTTCTTTATTTTTATTTTTATTTTTTTAAACAGCAAGCTAGTTGGTAGTGATTCAAGCTCACAGTGACATCCAATTGGGCAGTCTGCAAGATCCGAACCTTCGCCTTAGGGGATAAACCCCACTCATTTTTGGCTCCTCAAGGAAAACCCCAACGGTGAGGCTCGAACCCGAGACCTCTCGCATGTGGTAACAACCTTCCCAAGGTTATCCTTAGTAGCCATCTGAGCTAGCCCGGATGGAAAAGTTTTGCTTTTTATGATAAGTGTTGACAATTTTTTTACCATTTTCTGCTACGTATTTTCTGTCTTTTAATACCTTCGACTTATCAAACTTTATATCTTTTGTTCCGTACTTTCACTGCTGTAGTTTTATAACATAAACAAAATTATATAAAAAAGCTAAGAAAATAGGGAGGGTTGCCAATATCCAATTAGGGATGGGGGAGGAATATAGATAACTTTTGCCCTAAAACATATTGATACTTATAATTTGTTCATTACTTACGGTTCCCTAAATAAAACTCATTTTTCT
The DNA here is from genome assembly GCA_026074375.1 of Tanacetum coccineum. NCBI lineage: Eukaryota > Viridiplantae > Streptophyta > Magnoliopsida > Asterales > Asteraceae > Tanacetum > Tanacetum coccineum. Next base: position 14,901 of record BQNB010058755.1, read on the forward strand.
ATACTAATTGCTTATAATATACTCATATTTATATTTGGCTATAAACAAAAATCTTAGGTTAGGTTTGATATGACAGAATAATGGAATGAACGTTGTAACTGAATAAATAAAATAATGAGATGAAGCATTACGATTATTGTTTGGTTATAATTATATAATGAATTGCAATCGATAATAAAAAGACTAAAATAACCTTTGATGATATTTTTCTTGTTTTGGTGAGTAATTAATAAAAGGCTTTTAGGTAATTATGATTCAACCACAAGATGTAATGAAAAAAGACAAACCCATAGCCGATACTACTTTATAAAGCATTTAGTCAATTTCTAAAATTAAAAATCTTAAAATTTTAAGTAAAAAATATTTCTTTATTAGGAAATATATACGTCTCTTGATAAATGTATGTATATAACAACTAAACATTAATATCTTGTATTGTAACTGCTACATTTTAAAGCTCATTTTTATGGCCCAAATACAAAACTTCTCTCTCATTTTTATGGCCCATTTGTCTTGAACCTGGCCTAACCCCTTACCGAAAGATTTAATTGTATGAGAACTCGTCGCCGTAACACGCGGGTACCGGTCTATTTTAACTTATGTTTCAAAGATGCTATTTATGTGTTCCTTTTTTTTTGTTTGGATCTTATGTTTATTTGGATATGAAATACTTTGCATTGTTATTGCATAAAGTTATTTTAATTTAAATTATCATTCATTTGTATTGTTGTTATTAGAAAAACGTTTAACCAAATAACATTTGCTCGCCGCAAAATATAGTCACAGGGTACCCGTCATCGTTGCGGTGGCGGGTACCCGTGTAATTATATTTTAGAAGTCTTAAAATTTTTAAAGGACCAAAACATTTTTTATTTGGGAAAGTTAAAAATCCATTAGTCAATGTTCATCATACATAATTTTAAATTCATACCAGATTTAATGTATATGTTTTTTAACTAGCATGTGTTAATAATAGCCTATTTAAAAGAGTTTGTAACTCCTGGTCAAAAGGAGTTATGAGCATTAATCGGTCAAATAATCTCATAACCTCCTCCATGAATTCATAGTGGTTACATAACCATAATCATGGCATTAAGTTAATGTACAAACATTTAATATTGAAACCACTCATTTAATAATATGTATCTCTACTACCTTATATAAAAAAAGTTGATTTGTGAATTCTATATGTACGTGATTGACATTGATAATCCATCTTCAAAATTTTAATTTAAAAATCTATAACTTCAATGGGTTCTAACACTATGGATTACATCATTCGACAAGTCAAATCTTCATCAATCGTCAAGGTAAACATATATTTTTTTATAAAAATTAGGTTTTTGATTATTTTATTCGATTATTATATTGTTAACGAGTTATCTTTTTCAATGTCTATTACATTTCATTTTGTATTAACGTTTATCTTTAATTTATGTCTTCTAACTACTTATGCTACTCTTTTTAATTTGAACCTTATGTTATTTGGATGTGAAATAGTTGCATCGGTATGGTTAATAGTTATTTTAATTAAAATTATATATATAATCATTTGAGAAGGGTTGACTTACTATTCATTTTAAGCACTGTAGCTACAGTGCTACAGTGCTGGGCCAAAAAGAAGCCCAAAAAATTTAGCTCAAAAATTTGGGCCGGCCCAATTAGTTTTAAAAAAAAAAAAAAAATTTGTTGGCACAAAATAGGGAGGAAAAAAATGTTACAAAAGTACCGACGCATTCAGATAAAAAAATACCCGCGGTAACATTTTCGAATTGACTTAAACAGTGTCATTTTACACCATGAGACAAAAAAAATAAATTCGCAAAAAAAATAAAAAAAAATAAAATAATAAAAAAATAAAATTTTAACGCCACGCAACAACGCGTAAGACCATAAAAAAAAACTACTAAACACGATACTGAAAAAGTAAACCCGCACTATTAAATATGAGACCGACAAAATAAACTCGCACAAAATTAAAGGGAAAAAAAAGAATTAATGACACGCAACAACGCGCGAAAAATTAACGCACCGCAGTAACGTGCAGGAAAAAATAAACTTACACTATTAAACATAAAAAAAAACGCGCGAAATTTTAAAAAAAATAAATAAAATAAATAAATATAACGCCCTGCAACAACGTGCGAAAAATTAACGCCCGCAGCAACGCGCGGATATCTTTGCTTGTTTTTTTTTATCATAATTCAATCATACATGTAGATAATACTTTTATCTTATAATATTGATATATCAAATTTTTTATCTTTTAATCTTGAAATGTATAATATTACCAAATAATAAAATAAGCACTTCAATTATAAGTGTATTTTAGTCATACATTTTTTTTTCTTTTACAATGAGCTATAAATATTTATTTATACTATAGAATTTTTAAGTTGAATCATACATAAATAACAAAACAAAAACTTGATTAAGTAAAAATGAGTTGGTCGGAGTATTTTCAAGATTTTTTTCAACAAGACGGAAATGAAGTTAGTTTTGAAAGCCAGTATTTTCAACATAAAGAAAATGAAATCAGAAATGAAAGCAACTACTTCTCACGTAACAAATCAGAATTTGAACAAGTATATACACACTATAACCACTCTAGGTAGTATGATGTATGTGTAGCTTCGTTCGAGTAAAATACAAATATACTAGGAGGAGCTTTATATTGGATACTCTCCATTTCTTGGATACTAGAGGACTCATCTCCACTTTCAATTTAAAAATAATTAAGGGCTAGGATTAAAAATATTTTTTAGTTAAAATAAAATAAAACATGCGTAGGGGTGTTTTCGTCAATTAACAACACATGTGATTTGATTAGTGTCTAATCAAATGTGAAGATGTGGTATGGGATTAAGTATACCCACCTAACTAGAGTGGTATGGAGTTGACCCTTATTTGAGGGTTTGAATTCCATTCTGTGGGACCACTCATGTTAACCAAACATAAAAATTGGCAATCAAACTTATTCCGCTCATTCCATACCCCTCAAACAAACACCTCCTTAATGTGTGATGGGTGTTTCTTTTCTTCTTTTGGTTAAGAAAAATGGACCTAAAATCTTAATGCCTTTTAATCGGGAGAAGTATTAAAGCTACTTCTTCTTCTTTTTAAGAGGCTAATTAAGACTCATATACTTACTCACTTAATTTAGTAACCACCTCAATTAAGACCCATATTAAGACCCATATATCTATCATCTTTATTTGAGCTTTAGAGCGTCGGGTAGAGACTTTAAGTTGTAGAAAAAGTGGTGTCACGTTCACCACTTTCTACATGAGAACAAGTTTTCAAATGACATCAAAAATACCCCTCGACACTACAAAATGCGGTGTCGTGGGCTATTTTTTTCATTTATATAAATAAACAATACACAATTTAACTTAAATAAATTTCATAATGAGGTTCGTAACCCGCGCGTCGCTGAGGAGTGCGCGCGGGTCATTACGGACGGTATCCTAAGAAGTTTTTCTCGGTCTTTGTTCTGTTAGGATAAAATCGTAACGAACCGATAATCTCAGGGACTATATGGATAAGTTTCTTAAAAATATATAGTAAACTTCAACATTTTTTATAAAATCGTAGGTATGTCAGAAGCATTGCAATATTGGGCTCGTTTTGTTCGCAATTCAATAATCTTTTCAATGACATATTTTTTACGAATGAATCGATAGATATACTTCCAAATCTAATAAATGAAGTTTGCTATATAAAAAAGTCGTAAATATGTAAAAGTTTAAGATTGTTTTAGTAACTTTTTGTAAATTTTGAGGGTGTATTGTGTAAATTTTTGTTTTTCGTTTTTTTTACATTGGTAATGGTAAACCTGTTGAACCCTTTTTTTAAATATTAAATCTTTTTTAATGTTTAAAATCACATGAAAAGTGATGAGTTTTTTATTTTTTAATATTAAAAATGTGACAATATGATTGGTTGAGCAATTTGCTCTTCTAATTATTACAGAGGTTCGCGCTCTGTGCGAGGCGGACTTGTACGAATCATCTAAACCGAGAACAGATGCATTTGCTAAAATATAAATCAGAGACGCATAAGCATGATCATACAAATGAATCGTTGCATTTCAGGAACTTGTCTCGTAAGCAATGAAGTACAACTGAAATCTGATAAACTCGAAAAAAGTTAAGTCATAAAATCAACCGAGTCGGTTTTTTTAACAGAAAAAACATAAACAATCAAGAGGTTCTAGACCATGATTAACAGTTGTAAAATAGACATACATCACCAATGCCAAGCATCTTGCCCTTATACTGCGCTCAAAGTTCATGATTCAGATAAGTGCTCAACTCTCGATTCAGCCTTCATTCTCTGAATTAAATATGTCAATCGGTGCTTGTTTGTATTGCATTGATAGAAAAAACAAAAAAAGTTGTGAGTTGCTGCGATGCTTACCCTCTGATGCCCAGAGAGGATGGAGACTGATAAAAACAATAATCATCTTCACATTAACATCCATTTCAATATAAATCTACACTTGCTTGTATGCTGACGAAATAAGATTTAGTTCAACCCACACATACAAACAGTCACCCATTTTTACCCGTTACCCAGCTTGATTCATCCAGCCCACATGATAAGGTGTTTACCTTATTGGTCTACTTATGAAAGCTAATAATGTTGCATTTTGCTTGCAACTTGTAGGAATGTGACCAGTGGTTTGAGTCTCTAAATTATTTTGCTAGAGAGTGTTTTATTACAGTAATATCCGAACATAAGACTTGGTGTTTGACAATCTTTCTACTTACGAATTCACATGTAAATAACCCATACATGATCAGCGTCACTAATGTTGCACTTGCTCGTGGTTTTTAGAAATATTGTATCCGGTATAAGAAAAAAAGGTGAGAGCAATCATCGTAGTTACATTATCTTATGAAGTGCTAGAACTAATACCTGCTTGTAAGCTGTGCATGAGAATATGCTCCAATACTCGAATAAAACAATATGAACTGGATTCAATTTAACTTATTAATTTGTGTTTGTAGCTTTGAAAAAAGATATGTTTTCGAGAGTAAAGTGCTAACCTCAACCTGGCACTCATGGTTTCACACCTTTTGCACAACCAAGTTTTATGCAGTTCATCCTACAAAAGTTTCAAATAAAATATTTTTATTGTGCATTTCGTCTTGTACGAAACGATATAGTAAAGGAAAAAAGTAACGGTTTCCTCACATATTTATGCTGATGTTGCAACTTTAGATCTTTCACAATTGCTTTCTACTCGATGCCACCAAGGTTGCTTGCCTGCAAAAAGCAGTCAAAGAACCTAAGCTCGGCATCCTCCCTTGTCAATGTGTCGCTATCTACTCGATACCACCAAGCTTGCTTGACTGCAAAAAAAATCAAAACATCAGACATGTTATGCCTTACTAAAAGCTGTGTCAGCGCCTTGGCAAACAAAAACTTATTTCAACTTGGTCTCAGAAAAAAAAACTTATTTCAACTTGGTCTCATGACATTTATCACATCGAGGTAATCTTGAGTGAGGGTCCCAATATAGAGCTCATTGTTATCTTCCTAAGAGTGTATAGTAAATAGACCATACCACAGTGTCTTTAATGATGGTCATGTGTCTACTTTCGAACCCGTGTGGTCTAAAGCTTTTGATGTAGTCAAAGGGACCCGTATTCTCATTATATATTACTTTTGGTCTTTCTAATACATTAGACTTGTGAAGATAATGTGTCTCGTCTGTTTCTCTTGCTGCTAGAACTATACCATCGTTTGTCCATGTACAAAGATCTTTGAAAGAATAGCAACCTACGTCTATGATGTCATCATGCACGAAAACGATACTGCATTATTAATTTCAAAACTTTTTTGCAATGATGAAGACAATGATGCATTTAAACCCACTAATGATAGGTTAACATTAATAATTCATTAGAGGTGGGAAATGAGCAGTTCAGGCGGGTTGGATAACAGATCAATATGGAGCCGATTTTAGAAAACATACCTATCGTTATTGTCAGTAAATGTATATGAGGAAAAAAAGAAAAACAAACTTACTCGACGTTCCTTAGTGATATCAGCGTCTTTATTAGCTAAGCCGATAAACCATTTGGTTGCTATATCATGGAAATGACCATACCCCTGGCATAGAATGTGAATAGAGCATTATAAGCTTATATATAAACCATATAGTTAGTTCAGTGAGAACTTAAAATAAGCCATAGTTTAATTTCAACATATTTGACTCATTTTGTTCCATTAAAACCAAAATCGCCCCATTATTAAGTAATTGGGTCAAAATTTTCACCTTTGGTACAAAGCATCCATATCAGCTTTAATCCCCAACTTATCAAGTTCATTTCTAATAGGTTTGCTAGGTTTCCAAGACTAATACGGACAAAACCGAGCACGAGAATGGAAAGAGTGCAAGAAATCAAAGCCGAAGGCGTAGACATCCTTAATAGGCCAACCCGTACCCATTTAAATGGGCCGGGTCAGCCCATTGACTTTGTATCTATACAAAATATAAGCCTAAATTTAAGCCTCTTATAAATGTCCAAGTCCATAAAATTTATACCCATTTCCTTGGCATATGTAACAAATCCAAGCCCAACACCACTTTTCCTATACACGGTCCAAAATATTATAAGTCCAAGTCAAACTTATAATAAAAACGGGTCAATATTACTGTTTCACCATCTTTATCCCTTTTTTTCCCTCCATTTTCACCCACAACTACGCAGGGTAAAATCCACCTATTCTCCACACACATACTCTCACCCCTTGCTTCTAGAAGACTCCCTGACAAGCTCTGACATGTACCTTCTCCATGCTGGAAATCCTAAGCAGTTTAATTGGAGGAGAGGATGTGGTTGGATGGATAAAGGGCTCAGATTGAATTGGATGGATCTAAGGGCTTGGATTGAAAGAAAAGAGACGCTCCTCAAGTTCTGGATCCTTCCTCACATCACTATAAATAGAGGAGTGATCACATGGTGAAAGGCATCTAGGAGTAGTATAATCTAGTGTAGGATTAGTTGAGGAGTAGTGTAGATTTATTTACAGCTTATTTTCCAGCTTACTTACTTTAATTGTATTCCCTTTTCAAAGTTATATAACCTTAATTTTATTAATAATAGTCAAATTTTCAGCTTTAATCATTTGTGCCTTTTAATTTTAGTTTCTTTTTATGCCATTTACTCAAGTCTTTTACTAAGCTAAAATGTTTACTCAAAGCCCTCTTTAAGCTCAAATAAGCTCCTAAAAGCTTATTTGAGCTTGCTTGTTCACTTTTAAGTCAGATTGGTTAAGGTTTATGACTTTAAGCTTTTGGAAGATAAGCTAATAATGGAAGGGCTTATAGGGTCTTACCAGCTTGTTTTCTAACAAGCTAGAGCTTGTAGAATAGCTCTAAGAGCATTTCTGATCCTTTTTAAGCTAGGATCAAGGTACTCGTCTCTTATTTCATTTTTAGCTTATTATCTATTTGCTTATTATTTAGCTTATTTGTGCTTAATTTCTGTTAGTTATTACTTATTTGTCCTTAATTTGCCTTATGCTATATCTATTTTTATATATCTCACAACTTAATTCAGCTTTTCATAGTTTAAAAATAATGAAACATATTTTAAAGGGGTGTATAGCTCAAGCAGCACTAACCTATGTTAGTGCTGCCTAAGTTATTTTGGTCCTTTAAATCAAGATTAACCAGCTTAAATTTAGTCTAAAAGTTAGTTTAAGTTAGTTTTTAAAGTTTAAAAATCAAGTTTAAGGTTTAATGTAACCATGTTTTGAATCTATAGTGTTCTTGTTGGAATATTTTAGCTTATTTGATTTGATTTTGATTAGGTGCTATTTGGTGTTAGTTTCATGCTTGTTTGTTGGTTAAGTATGCAGTAGAAATGATTTGGATAAAGTAAGCAATTGTCTTGTGTGTTTGAGTCAAAAATCTGTCTGTCTTAGAATTATTTCCATAGTTTTAAAAGTCAGTTTTCAATCTTCAAATCTAGGTTAGCTATAAGTTGTTTTTAGGTCTAGAATTAATAGAATAAGCTCTTTGTAGTCTAAACTTCATATGTTTTAGCTTTTTAAGTTTTCTAAACATCATTTACTAGCTTATAATTAGGACTGCATTTAGCATTTTAGCATTCACAAAAACTTGAAAAAACAAAAAACATAAAAATCTGCTTAGTTAGCCTTTTTCATTTGCAATTTTATAGCTTGTTAGTGATCTTTAGTACTTAATTTTTGCTTATTCTGGAAGCTTATAGGTCAATCTTAATCTGTTTTTAGGTTTTAAGGATTAACTTATTGATTTAGTAGCTTAAAATTGAGCTTAAAACTGCCCTTTCAGACAATTTTGTTAACTAATTGGCTAAACTGCTTATTTTGCTTTTTTGCTTATTTGATTTGGCTCATTCCTGTTGTTAGATGTTTAATAAGTCTAGTTTAGGTCAGGTTTAGCTTAATTTGGATTTGTCTTAGCTTTTAGTAGCTTTTATGCATAAAACAGTTTAAGTTTAAAAAGCTATTTAGCTTCTTTGTGCATCTGTGCTTTTCATTGCTTATTTTGTGTCTATTTCCATGTTTCTCAAAAAGTTGTTTTGTTAAAGTTGCTTATTTTCATGTTAAAAAGCTTTTTCAAAAATTATTTTTGCAAAATAAAAATAGAAAGTTGTTGGGACTACTAGGATGACTCAAACCCGAGACCTCAACCATAACTCACCAACACCTTAACCATTGCCCCCTGTGGTCTTTTCTGTTAGACCCTTGGGCCCAATTGGTTATAAGTGGGTTTTCAGTTTTATGCTTAAAGTATATTTAGCTTATTTTACCAGCTTATTTCCACTGCTTATTTCCAGTTCTTATTTTTCCTAGAATCTACATAAGTCAAAGTATTTTTTAGTATTTTTCCAGAATTTTAATAACTAGTTTACTATTTTTAATAATTAATTTAGTTTAAAATGGTTTTTTATTCATAAAAAAAAAGTCAAAAAAATATAATTCTTTTTTCTAAAAATTATTTTTAATCACTTAGGACTTTTAGATTTGAAATTTGCATTTTTAGGGTTAAAATTTGATAATTTAGTTTTTAGACGCGTTTTTAGATTCCCGTTATCGTTTTCGTGCTTTATCTTAATTGTTTTAGTTTTTAGTTTCCTTTACTTGCATTTGCGTTATATTTGTAGAAATAGAATCCAAATCAAATCTTTAATGACAATCAAGCTCGATTCGTGACATAAACGTGAATTTCCATTCACCTCTCGCCGAGGAGAACGATACCCGTGTTGATTACTTATTATTCTTTCCTAAGAATAATTCGTATGATACTTTGCTTACGTATACGTATATGTATTTTTATAAATATATATATATATTATATTTGAGGGTTATTTGTTTGATAACGTATAAAGACGAATATCAGGGCACCAAGGGATCGATCTTACAAAAATTATTTGCTACAAAACAAAGTTAGAGGTACAAGTGCAAGACAATATATTCCCAACTAGTAGCACTATAGCCATTTCTGCAAGTTAAATCATAAAGTAGTTTCATTCATTACTTAAGAAACTCATACAAGAAGCATTGATTGCAATCAAAACTAAATAAGAGATAAGATAAATTCATACTATGATGGTATGAATCATTACAAGATAAAGTAGATAAGCATAAAGTAAAGACATATTAAGACATAGAGCTACACTAGTGGATTCTTGAAATCTAGAATATGCCATAATCAAAAGATGGACGGTCGATTATTTAGGTAGATTAATCATATGAGAATGATTAATTAAAGAGGGAAAAAGATAAGGTTGGTGACACATGATTTGGAGGAGTGCGAGTTTGAGGTATGAAACGGGTGAGAAGAAATTAAATGAAGTTGATTTCATTTTAAAAGAAGTTGATTTCATTTCTCAAGGAGTGGAATTGGTGTCTAGAATATTTGAAACAATGACAAAAGCTTAAGTGAAATTCAACTTAAGCATGAGAAGGAGGATGAATTGGTTATGGTTGTGGTGGTGGCGAAGGTGATACATGAATGTAGGCATTGGATGGGTTAGTGTGTGAATCAAGAATGGTAGAGATGTTGTGAAGTTGGTTAAGCATTTGATCTCTTAGTGGATTGTAGGATGGTGGTGAAGGAGATTGAAGATGGACTCTTGGAGGAAATGGAGGTGATGATTTTGGAGTGGATGTCTTGCACTTCCATACTTGTCTTACCGACATTCTTGGTTTTCTAGAGAAGTTTGGATGGTGGTTTGAGCAAGACATTGATGGTGAGAGTGAAGATGATAAAGAAAAGAAGTTGGTGATGGTGAATGAAGAAGGATGGATGAGTTAAATAATGAAAGTAATGTTAGAAAGTGGCAAAGCATGGTTTTAGTGATAAAAGGTTCAAGAGGTGGTTTGGCAAAACATGGAAATTCCAGCATGAGACTATGTATAGCAGGGTCAAAGATACAGAAAAATAGGTAAACTTAAAAATTTCGTTCCCTCCTGTTGGCGGTCCCATATATATTGGGGGCCGCCGGTTCTTTATGGGGGCCATTTTCTAGAGAGAGCGAGATTTTCCAGTTTTTCCCTTTCTTATGTTCAGTGATTTTTGCATCTTCCAAATTCAAGAATTAACTAATTTAAGTAAGAATTGTAGAAGAGAATGAGAAATATGAATGATGAGCTTAAAGGCTAAATTAAATGGATATGAGTATTTAAGATTATTAAAATGAAGAGCTTCAGCGTTCTTAGAGTGGAGTTGTGGATAATCTTAGTACTTATCCTTCATAACGTTTCAAATCTTTTTGCTATGACGACGATGATGACTATGATGAGGAAAGTTCTATTCCTTTGAGATACATTATTTCTGAACTTCCTCTGTCAGTTGCAATCACACCCGACTTACCGACTTTAGAGCCCGAGGACTCTCTCATCATGGGAATATGGATCTTAGACTATTCCTGGAAAGGAATTCGTGACCGAATTGTAAATTTTAGTATTGGGACCTTGTTCCAATCCCAAGTGAGTCTGAGGATTACATTCGAAAAGTGATAGTGATTGGATTTACCTTAGTTTGATTGACTTTCTCTGTCTTTCCCCCCCCCTCCCACTTAACGTTTATGAGGAAAAATCCGTGATTTCTTAACATCTCTTCGATTCATATGACGATTTTTACCTTAGTGATGATGAGTCACTATCGAAGAGGAGTTCAGAGTTAATGTTAAATTTACGCGAACCTTTCTTTTCAAATTCGATGACGAATACATCTCTAGTGACGTAAATCCTCTTTTTGATTAGGTGTTAGAGAACATCGAGAGTAACGACTCTTATGTTTCTAACCTTGATGAGCCAGCTTTATTAGTCACACCTTTTTCCGATTTTAATGAGGATGAATATTTTGACCCAGGTGGTGACGTTGATGAGATTAAGTTTATACTTCGTCGTGATCCGTCTACTCCTAAGATGAGTGTTGTTTCCATTCTCGAGGGGTTCACCGATGAACCGTCTCTCGAAGAGAATGATGATTTATTTGATTTGGAATCTAAAGAGAATGAATGGAAAAAGATTTTGTATGATGCTCCAATTAATGATTTGATGACAGAGGACAAAGTTTTCGACCCCGGGATTCATAAGAAAACTTTTTCTCCAACATATGTGAGTTTACCCTTTGAGGATCGCCATTATTTTTCCCTCACATATGTTATCCGATTTTTTATTCCTTATTTCACTTATCCGGTGAATTCTTCTCTTCCTCTCTCCTCCGGGAGTGAAGATATCATTTTTGACCCTGGCATCCCCACTTATAGTTTTTATTCCTTAGAACTGGTGGCATATAAATGTCCAATAGAAGTTTTCTCTTTCACGTGTTTCATCCCTAGTATCACGATGATATGGGGAGAGTCAAACTAGAGACTCGCACAAAAACAAGCGCTTCGTGGGTGGCAACCCATGCTTATCCTTAGTAATAGTATTTTATTGAATAAGTGTGACGTGAGGATGCTTGCCTCTTCCTTTCTCGTGTTTCGTGGTTTTGTGTTTTATTGTCCGGATTGCTCGTTTTTGAAGACCTCTCGTCACTCGTGGTTTTGTATCGTTCACTCGGATCTTCATCATTTAGCTTGATTATTCTGGGAATCGATATCCTAGATCTTATTGATTAACGTTTATCTATTAACATAATTAATAAACAGCTTTAGATTTGCGTAGAGACCCCTTAATATTTGGATTATGCCTTGAAATTAGTATGGGGGTGATAGTCTCACATTGAGGACAATGTGTAGTTCTAGTATGGGGGGGATCTTTCGATTCGATCTTACTTGCTTTTACCTTGTCTTCATGTAATCCCGTTTTACCACCAAAAATAGTAAAAATATGCCAAAATTAAAAAAATTTAAAATATAATAAGTGTTTTGACACATAGATTTGTATTTTTAGGCATAAATTTTGACTTTGGTGATAATGTGCGCTTAGTTGCCCCTTAATATATAAATTTAAATGGGCTTTTGTAGTCTTTTATTACAAGAAACTTTAAAACGCGTATGCTAGCTTGAAAAGCCAAGAGTTTGCAAAGTTTCCATGATAGTCTTTATCTATGCAAAGCTTGGTTGTATTTTACTAAGCATTGCAGATCTTTTTAGTAGAGATTTTAAATTTGTGAGGAACTACGATTGATGAGTTTTTATAAGTTAGATGCTAAACATAGGTAGTTGGTTTCTTTAAGGCTCATAGAGGTATAATTTGGCTTTTTGTATCATCAAGTTAATAATACATTATATAATTGTTGAATAAAATAAAGTACTTTAGGTTTTTGCGGATTTCTTAGTTTAATACTGTAGAGTTCATTTGGTGAAATTAAGGTACTGTAAGGTTTTTTTTTAGTATTGTGGGGAAATAGGCTACCGATTCCTGACGGCTCGCTATCGTTGTATAGTTAGTTAAAAGACCACATGACTTGAAAATTTTGGGCTATAATCATAATAGTTATGTATCAACACAAAGACGAAAAATAAGCACACTAACTCTCTGCGGCGCACAAACGATGTGGTAGTCGCTTAAAGGGTGGAGGTAACAATTATATTTAAAAACTGTGGGTGATAAAAGTTTATTGCTCTTGCCGGCTCAACACCGATGTAAGCAGTCTTCTAAATAAGGCACAATAGTAATAATCGAGGACTGATAAAAGTTTCTGCATCTTGCCGCTCACAACGAAGGTTGCAGCCTTCAAAAAGGTCGTCAATCACCTAGGTCAAAATAAGACTCTGGACTCATGGTCGGGCTCGCCATACGGATTGTGGTAGTTGTTTAATGGACCGAGGTTTAATTATGTTGAAAAAAATAATAATAATAAAGCCAAATTTCACTCTGGGGTTATCTAAAAAGGTTAATCCTAAAATCGTGCGAAGATTAAAACCTTAGAGGATTTAGGAATAAGGGAGCAGAAAGTAGCTATGCATACACAATTAGCATTTATGTGTTGTGTTAGCTCTTAAACTTATTTAACTAATGTTTTCATTTTTAAGTATGGTTTGGGCGTGGTGGAAAAATCAAGACAATGAATTCTCACTTTTAGTGGTTTTACTTGTTATGTAAAAGTTATGATATAAGTGAATATAATAAAGGATAAAAATGGTTTAACGTGGGGGCGGGGGGGCTTTCCAAAATAGTAATTTTTAATCCTTAGATGAACACTTAGCTACTTTTCGAACTAATTAGTCTAAGGGGGATGAAATTTTTGGTTTTCTAAGTGTGTATTTATGACATTGCGTGAGGACACGACAATAGTTTAGTATGGGGGATTTTGATATGTGCTTAAACACATATCTTTTATTTCCTAATATAAAGCTAAAAAGACCAATAATGACTAATAAATACACAAAAATGCATTGTATATGTTTGTATTGTGAATTGTGTCTTGCAGGTACAAACATTAAATAAAAGGACAAAAACAAGACTAATACGGACAAAACCAAGCACGAGAATGGAAAGAGTGCAAGAAATCAAAGCCGAAGGCGTAGACATCCTTAATGGGCCAACCCGTACCTATTTAAATGGGCCGGGTCAGCCCATTGACTTTGTAGCTATACAAAATATAAGCCTAAATCTAAGCCTTTTATAAATGTCCAAGTCCATAAAACTTATACACATTTCCTTGGCCCATGTAACAAATCCAAGCCCAACACCACTTTTCCTATACCTGGTCTAAAATCTCTAAGGCCAAGTCAAATTTAATAAAAAATGGTCAATATTACTGTTTCACCTCTTATCCTCTTTTCCTCTATTTTCACCCACAACTATGAAGGGTAAAATCACCCATTTCCAACCACACGCTCTCACCCTTGACTTATAGAAGATTCCCTTGAAAGCTCTGACATGAACCTTCGTCCATCGCTGGGCAAATCCCAAGGTTGATTAGGGATGAGGAGTGGTTAGATAGATAAAGGCTCAGATTGAATTGGATGGATCTAAGGGCTTAGATTGAAAGAAGAGAGACGCTCCTCAAGTTCTGGATCCTTCCTCACATCACTATAAATAGAGGAGTGATCACACGGAGAAAGGCATCTAGGAGTAGTATAATCTAGTGTAGGATTAGTTTAGGAGTAGTGTAGTTTTATTTACAGCTTATTTTCTAGCTTATTTACTTTAATTGTATTCCCTTTTCAAAGTTATGTAACCTCAGTTTTATTAATAAAAGTCAAATTTTCAGCTTTAATCATTTGTGCCTTTTAATTTCAGTTTCTTCTTATTGCCATTTAACTCAAGTTTTTATAAGCGGAGAATAGTTTACTCAAAAGCCCTCTTTAAGCTTTATAAGCTCTAAAAGCTTATTTTGTGCTTGCTGTTCCTTGTTAAGTCAGATTGGTTAAGGTTTATGGCTTTAAGATTTTGGAAGATAAGCCAATAATGGAAGGGCTTATAGGGTCTTACCAACTTGTTTTCTAACAAGCTGGAGCTTGTAGAATAGCTATAAGAGCATTTCTAATCCTTGTTTAAGCTAGGATCAAGGTACACGTCGCTTATTTCATTTTTTAGCTTATTATCTATATGCTTATTATTTAGCTTATTTATGCTTAATTTCTGTTAGTTATTACTTATTTGTCCTTAATCTACCTTATGCTTATCTATTTTTATATATCTAGATTAATTAGCTTTTTCATATTTAAATATGATGCAACATATTTTAAAAGGGTGTTTGGCTCAAGTAGCACTAACCTATGTTAGTGCTGCCTAAGTTATTTTAGTCCTTTAAATCAAGATTAACCAGCTTAAATTTAGTCTAAAAGTTAGTTTAATTCAGTTTTTAAAGTTTAAAAATCAAGTTTAAGGTTTAATGTAACCATGTTTTGAATCTGTAGTGTTCTTGTTTGACTATTTCAGCTTATTATGATTTGATTTTGATTAGGTGCTATTTTGATTTTAGAAAAAAAGTTTCATGCTAGTTTATGCGTGGTTAAGTATGCAGTAGAAAATGTAATAAATAAA
>BQNB010058755.1:35353-37629 GCA_026074375.1 Tanacetum coccineum
GCAAGACATTGGTGGTGAGAGTGAATATGATAGATAGAAAAAGGTTGGTGATGGTGACATGAAGAAGGACTGATGAGTTAATTATGAAGTAATGTTAGGCAAGTGGCCAAAGCGTGGTTTAAGTGGATAAAGTTAAAGAGGGTGGTTTGGCAAAACAGGGAAATTCCAGCATGAGACTATGTATAGTAGGGTCAAAGATACAGAAAAACAGGTAAACTTAAAAATTCCGTTCCCTCCTGTTGGCGGTCCCATATATATTGGAGGGCCGCCTGTTCTTTATGGGGGGCGTTTTCTGGAGAGAGCGAGATTTTTTAGTTTTTTTCCCTTTCTTATGTCCAGTGATTTTAGCATCTTCCAAATTCAAGAATTAACTAATTTAAGCAAGAATATAAGGTCCTAAATTAAGATGCAAATCATTTAGCATATAGTAATTTTATACGCATGTCATAATCTCCTAGAATTAGTTCACACAGAAAGTTGATAGGATGATGAAAGTAAAAAGATCATCCAAGTCATATGTAATTGTCTTTTACCATTCTTAGTCCAAATGAGAAAATTAAAAAGTTAAAGCATAATGTACTAGATAATATAAATAAGAATAAAAGTTTCTAATAGTTTTTGCAAACATGTTCACTTCCGTTTTCCACTCATCATGTCCTTGAGAGCTTTTCCAATCGACCTTAACCCTTTTCGGTGATCATCTCGATGTTGAGTTTGAAGGTCTATAGTTTCGGAGAGGTAGGTGTTCAAGTGTTGACTTTCATGAGGAAGGTTTTGACGGACTCTAGAGACAACATTAGATGAGGAAGAGACATTTTGAGAAGGAGAACAAGAATTAGAACGAAATGATTCATCATCATTTACATCAACAGTGTCATCCAATGGATGAGATGAGGATGGATGATTTTGAGTTATGGAAGAAGAGCTAGCATTTGAATCACGAGGTCTTTTCTTGCCATGATCCGATCGCGTCTTTCGCTCATAATGAGGAGCGAGGGGATGCATGACTCTATCATATAAGATGTAGTGATCAATTGCTAACTCAGGAAAGACGGACACAACATGTTTGAATAATCTAGTCAAAAGCATTCTGTCACAACCCCAAACAGGGCCTGGACGGAATACGTGTTCAGGGGCGTGACGTCATAATATACGTCACACAAAGCACAAGAGAACGACTACTAATGGACGTTTTGAAAATCATAGCTCGTTGTATTTATTAAAATGGATAAGTCTTACAAGATTTGAAATGAAATTTAAACCGTTGTGGAAGCATAATTAAGTTTTCAAAAGATAACGAGTATGAATGATAATAAATTCTTGAAAGATGATACCATATTGCACGTAGACCCCACATAGCACATCAGTGAAGTCCAAAGCTAAGCACCTGAGAAAAACATGCTTAAAACGTCAACATAAAGTTGGTGAATTCATAGGTTTAATTCAAACGTAATAAATGTGGACCACAAGTTTATCAAAACGTATGCGACAGTTATAACAGATACAACTTCACATAAAAATGTATTTACGTTGCACTAAGCTCATGACACCGACGCTCAATTCACGTAGCATATAACATGCCAATTAATTGCTTGCCCTTACAGGTGTCCGACCAAAGACCACCTAACCGGTTTCGACATGACATATATCCGTTAGTCCTTGGCAAACTCGGACTAGTAAGTGCTTCTTACCCGGATAGGGATAATTAGTCCCAATAGATCTATTTATTCACTCGCGCTTACTTAACCAGCCAATCGGTTAAAGGTAATTAACGGTTCATGATAATTCGGGCAATAGTGGTCTAAACGCTACTTAGGCAACACGTAAACAGGGGATATCTCACGTATAGTACTTGTGTCCAGTTTTAAAAACAAGCAATGTTTCTCACCCCAAGTTATAAAACAATTATTCAAAACAAGTAAAAGTGTGGGGCTATGAACTCACCTTGAGTTGGTGAAGTGATAGGGTAAACGTCTAGAAATATGATCACGCGGAGACGAACAACGGTACACGACTGCAACCTAAGAGAATATAGGTTTCGACTTAGAATCGGTATGATGGAAGAATGCGGATGATGCATCAAAGTTTACTTAAAAGTACGTTGTTAATAAAACGTTAGTGATCGGAATGTGGTTGTTGGTATATAATAATATTAAATATATAAAACTAAATATTTATATTTACGTAATATATATATATATATATATATATATATATGTATATATATATGTATGTATATGTATATATATATGTATGTATATATATATATATATATA
>BQNB010058756.1:0-37629 GCA_026074375.1 Tanacetum coccineum
CTCCTCATCCCTTATAGACGGTTTTCCAAGGTGATAATCTACTACTTGGCAAGCAATAACAACATCCATCGACGTCCTGATTCAGGAATGATCACTTAGGAGCTATCATGGGTTATGGAGATTATGTTATGGGTGACAGTGTGATCTCAAGAGTATACTACGTGGATGACTATTCAAGATTCACATGGGTAAAGTTCTTGAGGTCAAAGGATGAAACTCCAGAGTTTGTCACCAACTTTCTCAAGCAAATACAGGTTGGCCTCAACAAAACAGTTAGATTCATCCGTACAAATAACGGAATGGAATTCGTCAACCAAGTTATGTCTAAATATTATGAAGGTGTTGGCATATATCATCAAAAGTCTGATCCGAGAACTTCTCAACAAAATGGCGTTGTCGAAAGACGAAATCGTACACTTGTGGAAGCAGCACGTACAATGCTGATATTCTCAAAAGCGCCGATGTTTCTGTGGCCAGAAGTTGTCGCTACTGCTTGTTACACCCAGAACCGATCCCTAATTTATACTCGTCATAACAAAACCCCATATGAGCTTGTGCATGATAAGAAGCATGGTCTTACATTTCTTCGAGTATTTGGTGCTCTGTGCTACCCTACAAATGATAGCGAAGATCTAGGTAAATTGTACGCCAAAGCTGACATTGGGATTTTCGTTGGTTATGCTCCCAGCAGGAAGGGTTTTCGAATCTACAACAAAAGAACCCGTCGAATAATGGAAACAATTCATGTCACATTCGATGAGCTGCATCAGACAATGGCTCATGTACACATCAGTTCAGGACTCGAGCCTATGTCGATGACGCCTGGATAATTCAGTTCAGGGCTCATACCTAATTAGGTCCATGCAACCAATTATGTTTTATCGACGGATAAAGATATGGAGTTATTATTTCAACCTATGTTCGATGAATACTTTGAAGTAACTAGAGTCGATGCACCAGTACCTTCGGCTACTGTTGTTAACGCTCATGTTGTTAACGCTCATGTTGTTCCACCAAGTACATCTGTGTCTACAACATTTGCTCAAGATGCACCGTCAACAAGTTTTTCACCGTCATCATCTGGAATACAACCTCCATTCATTCAACATGATGTTGCAGTTGGACACTGATGCTGTATTAAGAAATATGCAAAATCAGGACCAAGGTTTACAAAATCAAATGACCAATTTAACAGACATGCTTTTCAAATTCATGAATGCCAATACGGCTTTATCTTCGGGTACGGGAACTCTCCCAAGTAACACCGTTACTAACCCGAAGGAGGACTTGAAAGGTATTACCACCCGAAGTAGTGTTGCTTACAAAGGACCCACGATTCCTACTACTTCTTCTCCTAAAGTAGTGGAACGTGAGACCGAGGTCACAAAGGAAATGATGCCTCTTACTAATAACGGAAGCACCGAAGACGTCCAACCTCCGGTTGTCCCTGTTGTCCATTGATAAGTGCTTAATTACACATATCTTTTACCTTCAAAAACGAGCTTAAATGACCAAAAACAGACAAAAACTGCCGGGATTTACAAGGTGAAGCTTGATGAGTATGGTGATGTTCTGAAAAACAAAGCTCGGTTAGTAGCAAAGGGATATCGTCAAGAAAAAGGTATTAATTTTGAAGAATTGTTTGCACCCGTTGCACGGATAGAGGCCATCAGGACATTCATTGCCAATGCAGCAACCAAAAATATGATCATCTACCAGATGGATGTCAAAACTGCTTTTTTGAATGGTGATCTTCAAGAAGAAGTCTTTGTCAGTCAACCTGAAGGATTTGAGGACCCGGATAATCCTACACACGTTTATCGTCTAAAGAAGGCTCTTTACGGGCTAAAGCAGGCACCAAGGGCGTGGTATGACACACTATCAAAGTTCCTAATGGCTAACAAATTCTTTAAGGGTGTCGTAGATCCAACGTTATTCACACGCAAATCAGGCAAAACATATTCACTTGTTCAAATATACGTAGATGAACATCATTTTGCCCTTAACTGATCATAATGCGTGTAACATATTTTCCAAAGAGATGAGCTCCAAATTTCAGATGTTGATGATGGGACAAATGTCGTTTTAGGACTACAAGTTTCTTAAAGTCCCGGAGGCATCTTTATTAACCAAGCAAAATATGCTCTCGAAACCTTAAAGAAATATGGAATGGATCTTTCTGACCTTGTCGATACACCAATGGTGGATCAATAGAAACTAGACAAGGATCTCTTGGGGATTCCAAGTTGACCAAACTCAATTTAGAGGAATGGTTGGCTCCCTAATGTACCTTACTGCCAGTAGACCCAACCTTGTATTCGTTGTATGCATGTGTGCTAGATATCAGGCTAAGCCTACCAAAAATCACCTTGAAGCAATCAAACGTGTCTTTCGGTACCTAAAAGGAACCATTAACATAGGTCTTTGGTATCCGAAAGACAACGTCATGTCACTAACACTTATGCGGTGGGAGGGCCTTGGGGAGGGGGGGAGGTTGTGCGGGAGGGGCGGGAAGATGCGGATCATGCGAGATGTCAAGATTCAAGAAGAAGTACGTCGAGAAGTGCTCAGTTTCTTAGAGATAGATTGGTTAGCTGGTCATCAAATAAGCAAAGAAGCACTGCAATATCTACAACAGAGGCTGAATACATTGCCATGTCTGGATGTTGTACTCAAATCCTTTGGATGCGATCCCAGCTAAAAGACTATGGATTTGAATTCAATAAAATTCCTCGGTACTGTAATAACAAAAGTGCCATTGCTCTTTGTTGTAACAATGTCCAGCACTCTCGATCAAAGCACATCGACATACGTCACCATTTCATCCGAGAGCAAGTGGAAAATAGAGTGGTTGAACTCTACTTCGTGGAAACGAACTATCAACTTGCGGACATACTCACAAAAGCATTACCAAGAGAACGGTTCAAATTTCTTCTTCCACGCCTAGGCATGAAGAGTTTGACCCCAGAAACTATCAGACGCCTTCAAGAAGGAGAGGATGAATAAACGAAGTGCCTTTGTGTATCCTTTGTACATATTTTACAAAAAAAATTATATAATAAATAATAATTATGACTTAGTAAATATTTTAAGTCTTTGGAATTACAAACTGGCTTGCAATTCTTTATATTGCCAACCCAGTTCTCAATCGCGGGTATTAAATTTTCCCCAGGATGGAGTACTTTATATTCCATGCATCAGTGGATTTAATGTAAGCTTCAGTGCAATTTTTCTTAACTCGGAAGAGATGTCTTACTTTTGAAATAAAACCAAATAATTTTTTCTTAATTGATTATTCAAAATTATTTATGTTAACGATGGTGGTTGGTATGTTGTTCAAGTAAATTTTTATTCTCAATCATGACTCCAGCTCTTTCTATAGAAAACGGGTTCATTGTTTAAGGTGGAGAGAGAGTTGAAAATTTACTTCATCACACAGGTTTCTAAAAGAAG
This sequence comes from Tanacetum coccineum, assembly GCA_026074375.1. Classification (NCBI taxonomy): domain Eukaryota; kingdom Viridiplantae; phylum Streptophyta; class Magnoliopsida; order Asterales; family Asteraceae; genus Tanacetum; species Tanacetum coccineum. The sequence continues at coordinate 3,454 of BQNB010058756.1, forward strand.
TGATTGGGAGGATATTCCATGGCGGTCTAGGAGTGTTGTATGCTATGAAAGTGTGAGTATAAATTGTCAAAATCTATAAAAGTGGTAATTATTATGTTTAATAAGTTACTAATAGGGATTTCGTCGCATTTACACCAGCAGTAATTTTATCAGTATCTGAATCACTCAAGTTGAAATCTGTTCTATATTCTATGGACAAGTGAGAAAATGTTTTTGTATTCCAAATGGGTTAAAGTTTGAAGGGGAGTTAATTAATTTTAATTCAAAGGGCCATAAATGTCTGTTGTTTAAAGGATTAGGGACTTTAATGCAACTTTATGATATGTTTCCTAGCTTTATTAATCAATAGGGACCAAATCAGCCAAATTTCAAACTTAGAACAACCTTAGAAATACTTAGACAAAGAAATTAAAGAAGATAGAAAGCTCAGGGACTGAATCTATCAATTTCCAAAGAATGGGTATTTAAGGCTCGGCGGGTTGCTCTTTGGTCAAAGTTGTTCAAATCTGGTCAAACATAAACATACACACACACACACACGATCGCAACTCGCCACCACGAACACCTTCTTTAATCTTTGATTTCCTGTGTTTTTCACGCAAAGGTATCAATCAAACTTTGTTCTTTGCCTTTTATTCTATCTATTAGATCATTAGAATCGAGTGATCACCTAAAATGTGAATAAATCTAAGAAATTTGTATCTAGGGTTCAAAAATTGAATAAGTGTGTATAAATGTTAATTGATTGAGGGGAAAGGTGCGGAATGGGCTTGTGATCAATTATATATATTTGTTTATCCATTTTGCAAACATCTGTGTGCCCTATGCGATTTCTAGGTGGCGGTTTGACTTTTAGAAAGTCATAAGCCGTTGGTTTGTGGTTAAGGATGTTGCTAGTGTGTATCTGATGCGTAGGAAAGATTAGGAATGCTTTAGGTTGTGTTTAGGTTTGCCAAATGAGAATGTGTTTTGATTCATAAGTAGTCTTTCATCATGGCGAGTTGCTTAGATGCTTGGTGGCGGTTTGATTTTAATAATATTTTATTATTTCAGGGAAACCGCCGCATGGCAGCGGTTTGGTTGAAATTTATATTTTATTATTAAAATAGTCAACCCGCCACGTCGATATTTATTATTAACTGTGGCGAGTTGCTTCATGGCGGTTTGATGAAGGCGGGTTGCCCTAATTTGTATTATTTTATTCGCACAGGTAAACCGCTGCCACGCAGCGGTTTGGTCAAATATTTTATAATATTAAAATAATCAACCCGCCCTTTTCAAATTTTTATTTACAGCGGCGGTTTGATCAATATTATTAAAATATTCTCAGCGGGTTGGTGCCTTTCCTCGCGGCGGTTTGCTCAATCCACCTCACGGCGGGTTGACTAACTGCTAGGCGGCGGTTTGGGCTTATTTTCAGAAATTTGACCCATTAAGCCCGTCAATCAATCGAGGCCCATTCCAATGACCAAGTTACATTTCTAACACCCATCCGGGCTTAGTTAACATGTAATTGATCCTGTTGGATAATTCTGCAACCTGTGTCCTAATATGTTGCTTTTCATCAATCCAGAGTTAATTCTGTTTTAATCAATCGCGGCATGACATGACTTAAACAGAACTAACGTTCTCTCTAACATCGCTTCTCTGCAATGGTTGTCCTCTTTGTTAATACTCTTATGCAGAATACGATGGCAGAACAAAATGTTCCCGCTCAAGCACCAACAAGAACAGATGAACAGATTTTACCTCGCTCTGCATGGTTACAAATCGGAAAAAGCAATCTGTTGTTCGATGCACAAAAGATACAGAAGAACCCCATCTTTCAGATATCAGTGGACATCCTGCGTAACACCAACTTCTTCAGAGCTTTCTCTGCCTCTGCTAGTGTTCCTGCTATCTACATTCAGCAGTTCTGGAACACTATGAAGTATGACGAGAAGACTGGGGTTTACTGCTGTCAAGTTGATGAACAATGGTTCAATCTAAGTGCAGATCTTCTTAGAAAGGCCTTAGATATCACTCCTGTCGACCCAGCTCACCCATTTGAATTACCTCCGACTGGTGACACGGTGATTGATTTTGTGAATCAGCTGGGGTACCCTGAACCTGTAGAATTTGTCTCCAATATACGTGTGAATTATGTATATCAGCCATGGAGAGCAATTCTTTCCCTGATCAACCAGTGCTTAACCGGAAAGACATCTGGCAGTGACAAACCCAGACACCCAGTTCTGCAAATGCTGTGGGGCATCGTCACAAAAACTAACATTGATCATGCGGAATTGTTGTGGGAAGAATTTACTCAAGGAATCCAGACATTTTTCTCACATAAGGCCAGTCATAAAGCCAGTCTGAAAGACCCTAAGAAGAAAGCAGTTCCTCTCCTCATTCCTTACGGGCGGTTTACAAAGATGATAATCTACTATGTGGGGAGCACCAGCAATGTACATAGAAGACCTGAGTCTCCTCGTCATCTTCCAGGAGATGATTTTCTGTTAGGGAATCTCAAGTTTATCCCTAAAGGTGAAACAGATGAAGTGTTTGGAATGGCAATTCCAAAACCCTTGATTACTGAAGCTATTCAACAATCTTCGTACTATCCAAAATATCTGGAAATGGTTGCAAAGAATACGAAGAAAACCCCACAAGAGAGTGCAAGCAAGCAATCTGAACATGGAACAAAGCGTGCACCACCCAAAAAGCCCACTCCAGTCAAACCAACCAAGCCAGCACCTGTCAAGCAAACAAAACCACCTTCATCCAAACTACCTAAGTCTCCTAAAAAGAAACCATCCAAGATCACTCCCTCAAGAAAAGTTCGCAAGGGAAAGCCTTCGCTTGTTGATGAAGAAGATGAAGCTCAACAAGAACCGGAACCTCAAGGAGAAGGTGATGATCCTGCTCTCGAACTGGCCAAGAAGTTGAGTTTGGATGCGCATCAAGAAAAAGGAGAAGGTGAAGGTGCTGATGCTGACCTAGAACGAGCAATTAAGCTTAGCTTGGATCCTTCCTTTCTACCGCAACGTCAAGCACCGGTCGGAGGAGTAGCTATCCGTGAACGTGTTGCTGAGGAAATACAAAGACTCCCAGATGTAGAGGGAAAGGGAAAGGCTATTGTAACAGAAGAGCAAGCCGCACACTCACTGATAGATCTGTCGAAGAAGAAAAGTACTACGGATCAGTTTATCCTTCAAAGGCGTGATCAAGCACCTCATGATTCGACAACGGGACCCTCTTCTCAACCTCAAGATGATACATCAGAGAAAGTGGTCCATGAATCTTCATCAACAACTGATTCAGAACGAACAGAAAGTGGAACAGAAGCCACTGCTCCTAAAGTTGACAAAGAACAAGGTGAAGTTGCTTCGACCACAGTCACATCAGGAGTAGGGATATCTGTTCATACTGAAAACCAGGCTGGATCAGACCCTGGACAAGGACATGAGGCTCTAGCTGGATCAAACCTTGAGCCCATGCAAGAAGACTCAGGCCCTGGAAAAGAACATGTGACTCTTGCTGGACCAAACCCTGAGCACATGGACGAAGACTTCTACGCTACATCTTACCCCAAAGTACATGAAAACCTGAAACTCAGAACTGACGAACATGTCATCTTGGAAAATCCAGAAAGTTCATCTGCGACTCTATCGTCAATGAAGAATCTGGATGAAACAGACAACTTTGGGGATCAATTTCTTAATGACAAACCAATCGAAGATGATCAGGAGAAAACTAATGTTGTAACGTCAGCTCCTCCAGTGAATGATCCAGTTATGAATATCTCATCTCCTACACCTTCTTCACAGGTCAACGCACCACCAATCAACACAGAAGCTACAACAATCATCACAACCCTTCCAGAAATCACTCCATTCATCGCCCTTCAGCTAAGAGTCGCGAAATTGGAACAAGATATGTCTGAAGTAAAGAAGACTGATCACTCTGCTGCTGTTTTGGCTTCTATTCAATCCCAAGTTCCTACAGTTGTTGATAAGTATCTAGGAACAAAACTTGATGATGCTCTCCTTAAGACTCTTGAAAGACACACTGCAGATTTAGTTGAGAAATACTCTGTGCTGCCTGCTCTAGAGTCAAGCAAAAAGCAAGAATCTGAAAAGAGTCCTGAAGAGATTATCAGAATCAAAAAGGAACAAGAAGAGAAGAAACAAGAGCCAACGTATACCATCAAGTCGACTGATAAAGCTGCACTGGAAGAATTTGATCTAAAGAGTGCTCTCTTCAAATCCATGCATAAGAACAAATCTGCCAACAGAAATCCTGCCAACTACAGATTATATCATGCCCTTATGGAAGCATTAATAGAGGATGAAAATGCTATGGACAAGGAAGTTGCAGACAAGGTTAAAGACCACAAAAGAAAGCGTGATAGTGATGATGAGGAAGACGATGATGATGAAGGCCCTTCAGCTGGATCAAACCAGGGTGACTCAACAAAAAGGAGAAGACACGATTCAAGTGCTTCTGGGTCAGCTCAACCTCCTTCTAAAGATTCTGAGCAAAGTACAAAGAACAAGCTGGATTCTAATACTTCTGCAGCAAAACAGCCTCCAGCTCACACTTCTTCAGCTTGGCAAATCACTAACACAAGAGATACTCCTCCTGGCCCTTCAATGCAAACAACTGACCATCAATCTGAACAATCTTCTAATGACAATCCAATTACTAATAAAGGGCATGTCTCAGATCCGGAGGACACCGATAACACTCACATTCCTAAGGTACCTGCTGCTACATGGTTCAAACCAATTCCTGAAGAAGAAAGACCAGCTACACCTGAACCAGAATGGACCATTCCTTCAAATGATTACCCTGAACCAGAGAACAACTGGGCAAATGTGTACGCCACAACGTATCAAGACCCCGAGGAGAACAAGCTTCAAAGGAAGACGGGTGATATATGATCCTTCATCAAATGGTTCTGCAAACGAACAGGAAAGAAGAAGCCCTGCAAAGCTGATTTGGAAGGTCCAACTTTCAACTCGGTTAAAGCCTTTCACAATAACAGCGCCTCTCTTCAGTTTTAGATAGATGAATGTCATAAGTTGCTAACTGATAAGGTTGATTTGGTTAATCCTGAGGGTCATCAAATTCTGCGTAATGTATATGAACCGTTGCCCTTAGGAGGACCACCAAGTCAGGTAACTATTCAACCACAACTCTTCTTCAATAAGGATCTGGAATATCTTCTGTCAGGTGACAAAGAACGAAAAACTGCCTTATCCATATCCAAGCTCAAAGCCGCTCGATACCTAGACTTTGGACTTGAAGAATTAGTTCCGTATCTGTGGGTTGAAAGTGAGCGCGATTATGACATCAGTGCAGCTTATGGCATCACACACTGGTGGTTCAGAAGAAAGGAATTCTACATCAACAAACACCGTGAACCCTCAGATCGTGATGCAGTCAGATCCCATATGCGAATTCTCAGTGTGATCAGTATCAAGACTTACGAAAGATACGGATACAACTACTTGAGAGAGATAGTTCTACGCCGAGCTGACTACAAAGAGTACAAGATCTCGGAAAAGGATTTCAAAAACCTTCATCCAAATGATTTTGAAGATCTGTTTCTGCTTCATCTTCAAGACAAGCTCAACCACCTACCTAAATCAGACAAAGTTAATCTACACACCGCAGTCAACATGTGGATCAGAAACATTGTCATCAGGAAACGTGTGGAAGACTTGCAGCTAGGCGTTGAGAGCTATCAAACAAAGCTCAATCTGGAACAACCGAACTGGGATGCATCTGACTTTCTATTCAAAGAAGATTACACCATTGTCAACAAACCCAGAGCAGTAATCTACAGAGACAGGGATGATAATAAGAAGATGATGAGAATAGATGAGGTGCACAAGTTTAGCGATGGAACGTTGATGAGAATTCGGGACAAGCTAGATTTCATGGTGAAAGATTTCAGGCTGTTCAAATTCAATAAGGGCATGGAGACCAGGAAATGGACTGAGGACGACAAAAGAAGGAGTGAAGACTTTATCGAGGTGATTGAGAAAAGACTAAAGATCAGGAGAATCTTTCGAAGTCTGGAAAGCTTTGTCGGTGGACGACTAAGAGATATTGACTACAGACTGATCAGCAGAACAGAGTGACATCGTCACTCCGACACTAAGGTCAATATTATCTTATTGTGAATAATATATCTTGTACAGTATAAGTAATAAGTAGTATATCTTTTGATTCTATGACCCTCAACGATTGAGGGGGAGCATTAATATGTTTCATACACGGCTTGTGAATAATTGGCACACTTTTCTCCCAATTTTTATAACATATTTAAATCAATTGATATCCAAAATGTCAAAGGGTTTAAAATTTTTGATAAGGGGAGAAAATGTGATTAAAATATGTGAATAATAAAAATGTGATTATTAAGTCTCGTGTGTATACTCCGCCCAAACGTGCTAAACAATTTCGAATACTGATGCACATTTTGAGGGGGAGTGTTTATGAAAAGTAAAAACAATCAAGGTACAAAACGCGTTGATATTTATATCATAAGTACCTTAATTGAATTTTTAATTGGTTTTATGGAAAAGAGAACTGTACCAAAAGACTGACCATGCATTTTACTTTATCGAAGATATAAGGTTGGTAAGGTTAGGAACAAGTTCTAATGATCAAGCCAGAACCGGAGGGATCTGCCTAGGGACAATCCACTAGTTAGTGTAGAAGTCCTTAGGTATGACATAAAAAAGGAGAAAGAGTCAGAATAAGGGAATAGTGTCGACTGAGATGGAGCTAGTACTGTAATATACCTAACAAGGTTCTAGTCATGAAGTCTCGGTAAGCACTGAAGGGGTTGAAGAATTAAAAAGAATTGTAAGGATAAAGGGTGTAAAAAAAGAAGCCCTCCATACACTTAGGCAGAAACCGGGTCAATACATATTCTGCCAGAATCACTAAGATGATTGCTGACTTTGAAGACCGACATCATGGACCCAGTGATGCAATGCACAACCCTCACTACCCACTCAGAATCTCTCAAAAGATTTTTGTTTCATTTCTCACGGAGACTAAACACGTAATATATTGACTTTCTCACTCTGAGTTAGTTGATATTGAAATGGTGGCAGTCAGCTCTAGTCTCCGATCACTAAAACCAAAACGCACTATCGAGTCTAGAGCCAAAAGATCATCAATTAATCTCGTTTGGACACATTGCCAATTCTCTTATCTTTCACACACTGTGGAAACAAGACTATCCTAAGAGTCCTACGCATTATCCTTGTGATATTGCTAGAACATCCGAGTGAAACGAAGGTTTTTCATAATGAAGATGGAAATCCTACTAGAGCCAACATCAAACAAGCTCTTGGTAGGTGACTTATGTGAGTCTACAAGAATCAAACTTGTGTCAACTGGAAAGAAACGATGGTGCGATTCTACGTGAATGAAACTTGTTCCAGTATATGAATTGACGGTTATTGAACATTTGACAAACAATCAAAACTCTTGAAGTGTTACAAAATATTTTCATAATTAACACTTAGACTGATTTTTTTTTCAAATCAATTTTCTCTTTATTGCTAACTGTTTCATTACAGGATCATTTAAAGATGGAGATAGAGATGGAGATACCCAATTCTAGTAATGTCAAGTTAATAACCGAATGCTCAGACATGACCTACACTTGTTATGAAGTTATGAAAGATTTCATAAAGGTGTCAAAGCTTCCGCAAACTCTGATATCGTGTATTTCTTCAAAAGTGCACAAGATGGCAATACATTACAAGATGATGAAAGATTAGATTTGGCTGATGATCTCATGAAAGCTCAAGTTTACAATCAAAGACAAGTCAATGATGAATCAAAAGATCACTAATCAAAAGTACAAGTTATCTAATGAATAATCAAAAGTCTACGAGCTGATTATTAAAGTGCTCAAGTTTAGTATTTTAAGGGGTGACCTCCCTTAGGGGGAGATTGTTGGGTATTAGAAAAAGACTCGGTCACCCCGTGTATTTTACTGTTTATTATAGCTTGTAGTTAATAGTTTAACGTATGACTTTCGGTAATTAACTAGGTACTAATCTCCGGTTTATTATAAGAACTATATATATACCTCTTCCAACTTTGGAAGAGGTAGCTAGTCATTTATTCATTTTCTTATTTTACATATATTTCTCTCACTAGAAAATATCCTCTTATGTGTTTCTCTCTCTAGAAACTAGCCAAGTCTAAGAATCATCACCATGTTATGATTTATGATATACCACATTTAAGACAAAAACTTATTTCTTTGATCATCCTACAAGTTTAATATTGTTTGTACATACCTTATGTGATTTACGTCGGGTGTAAACCAATGTCCGTCTTGATGCATACATGAGACGTCGAGAGATGTTGATACGTGTATGCATTAATGATTTGTGATTACGAGTAACTTGCACACTTTACGTTATGTATTACAAGTTACATGTTTGTCATCATCAAAACATAAAGAGATCGTATAGATTAAATACCGTAATATTTGCACTAACAATTTTTTTTTATATTTTCCTATACAAATTCGTTCTCCCCCTCCTATATATATATATTTATATTATTTTATTATTATTTAACTAATTATCTTCATTACCTTAAGTTTTCTTAAAAACCTAAGCTAATTTGGGTAAACCTTTTTACATAAACGCTACTTACTAAACTTTCTAAAAATAACTTTTCATTTCACATTTCACTTTCTATATTTAGAAATTCTACTATAAGTATCCAAATTTCACTCACTTGAAATTCGCTATTTTTATTTTTTTTTTTTTTTTTTTTTTTTTTTTTTTTTTATTTTTTTTTTTTTTTCTTTTTTTTTTTTTTTTTTCGGTTGTTTTTTTTTTATTTTTTTTTTTTTTATTTTTTTTATTTTTTTCTTTTTTTTTTTTTTTTTATTTTTTTTTTTTTTTTTTTTTTTTTTTTTTTTAAATTTTTTTTTTTTTTTTTTCGGCAACATGATGCGTTCCCATAAACGCTTAACACATATCATACCCAACTATGACAAGCATTGCATGCAATATGTCATTCCTTTCCATCATCACTATACGTGAACAAATTAGAATATCATCACTAAACAACAACCACTCAAAATGAGATGATCATTTACCTCAAAATGATATCATACACATATTCAAACCACTTAGCACACACATATAACACATAGCACACACAAAAATACACAAAATGAACCCTTAGCCATTTCTAAAGGTACCACTAACCTGGTTAAATCACGGATGTCACAAGGAATACAAAGAATAGTCATTTTTATATTATGGTTGTGGTGGTAAAGTTACCTTTGAGAAAACGCTTATTAGGGCTTAATTTTGAAACTTGCTTAAAAATAAGCTCATTTAGGGCTTATTTGTTTACATTTTGGGATTGTGGTCTTGGCGAAAGAAAGAAAGGAGGAAAAGGAATGTTGGGCTTGACCCATTTGATTATTTTGGCTTATTTAGAGCTTATTCGAGCTTATGGCTTATTTGTTTGAGCTTATGATTAGTTCTGGCTTATATTTGAGCTTAAAGCTTATTTTGATTTCGGCATATATAATTTTGGCTTATTTGGTTTTGAACTTATTTGAATTCGGCTTATTATATTTGAGCTTATGGCTTATTTATGTTAGGTGTATTTAGTTCGGCTTATATTTTGAGCTTATGGCTTATTTGAATTTGGCTTATTTTGGGCTTGTGGCTTATTAATTTTGGCATATCGGGTTTCGGCCCATTTAGGTTTGGGCTTATGTGGGTTTCGGTTTATGAAGTGGGCTTATGGCTCATTTGGGTTCGATTTAAATTGGACTTCAACTTATTTTGGGTTATACACAAACATATATATTGTTATTGGGCTAATAGTGAAACTGTTAATGGGCATTGGGTGCCTAATGACAAATAAATGGTTAATGGACTTGGACTAAAGTTAAGGGTAATAATATTGGACTTAACAAGAGTTAGTGGACTAAACATCGGGCTTTTAGGCCCAATAAGAGAAAATTTGATAATTAAAATTCTAAGAACGGATCAATGGGTTTACAATAGTTACGGAAGTGGAAAACGATTTGAATTGAACAATTTCTGTCACGTTTGGGTAAACGCGTTGAAGGTATGAACTTTTGCCATTTTGTCATAATTGTGGGATATTGTGGGAAATAAGGTGGTTTGAAAATGTTGGAAACCTTTTTCAAACGAACGGGTCATGTCGAAATTTCGTGAAAAGTGTCACACTTAGAAAATATTATGAAATAATTGTTTTGTTTCGATTTGACTAAAAGACAAAAGACGGCTTTTGTAAAAGTTAAATGTTAAGATTAAACGATTGAACATGGACATACTAAAACAATAAAGTTTTACATTTACCTCGTTTAGCCCGATAAAAAGATGAAAATAATAATAAAATATTATTTTATTTTATTCTAAGTATTGTATACCCATATATATATATATATCGTATCGATTACGGAGATGTTTACTCGTTTATTGTTTATCGTTAAATTCTTACTTATTTCTCGTCAAATTTTCTTGGACCATTGGGTCAGTTGTTTCGTTTTAAGTTGTTGGATGGGTTAGAGAGTTTTGTATTGAAGTCGCACTTAGCCCAAGTGCATTGTGTTATCTTACTTAAGTACCACACAACCATAATACCAAAACGTTTGAAATGAGAATAAGAGGTTTTATAATGGGAATAAAGGTTTTGGAAATAAGGATGGGGATTTTGTAAAAGAATGAGGATTTTGTGTGCGTAAAAGATGAACACTTGTATAATATATAACACCCTGTGTTTTCAAGTCATTGACGACGTCGATAAATCCACAATGTACCTTTTGTATTGTACGCATTTGCTTTAAATCATAAATGTTAAGCTAAATCGCGTAAGCTAAAAATTAGCGTTCAATGTAAACGGGCATCAAACAATTAAAGTTACATCAAACAAGGGTAAGTAATTATTTTGAGGATAATTATTAACTTTGTTCATTTTATTTTATCCGGGATACGTAAAAGGTGTAAACATTTGCGATAAATTGCGTTTTAGGCACTCCCGAACACCAAAACTTTTTCTACGCATCAACAAATACCGCCTTTAACCCAATATATAAAGGTTTACTCAAAATATATATCATATATATGTTTATTCCAAATTTAGCATATATATACAGCAACTCTTCCACCTTTGGTCAACACACCATGCCTTCTCATTAATACCTACACCATACCTTTTCATTTAAACCAAGCCATCACTTGTCTCTTTGACCTAGACCATCCCTTGCACCATGCCTTGTCCCCTTGACTAAGTTCTTACACCATTTATATATATGTATCTAGTAAGAGATGTCATACAAGTAAAGCACTTGGTAAAAATCACAAAAAAATTCCCTCTCTTGCTCTCATATAAGCTACGGCATCAACCCCCCCCCTACTCAAACCCATACAAAATTTTATTCAACCTATACCCTTCTATACACATCTATTATAAGTCATTCTAAGGTGTTTCCAACCATTGAATCACCATTTGCAAGTATTAAGCAAGAAATCAAGATTTGGGTTTTTATTTGGAAACAAGGGTTTTCTTAAGTGCAAGCTTGGGTTTTAAGGCTAAACACGGGTTTAGCATTCATTTCTCATCTCATACATCATCCCTAAGGTCTTCTAAATTCCTTTATACTTTTTATTATCATTATTTCATGTGTAATATGTTATTTATGGCTAAATCACCACTTAAGACTTTTGAATATGTAAAAAGGGTTTTTACTAATGTCTATGAAATTATACACTTTTTCTTATGTCATATGGTCATATATATCATGAAATAATGGATCTATAATTATGATATCATGTTGTTTAAGTATAAACATGTTTAGTTATAAATTAGGGTTTATAAAGTTAATAAAACAAACTTTTTATAAATCAATACACTTGGATAATAAAAGGGTTTTTATTTCGTGTTTCATACAGTAGGTAGAGCCTAATATAAAAATAATACGCCTCATGACGATTCCAAAATGATAAGAAACTCGAAAAACCGATTTACAACGAAAAAGATACGTTAATTACGAGTTTACAACGAGAAATACTTTTATAAAACTATTTTTATAAAAACACTATTCATTACAGCAACTTCAGTTTTTAAAACATCAAAAATATGATATAACTTTTAATTACGAGATCGTACTCGAAAGAATCGCTAAAAACGGAACTATAATGAATAAACTACGACATTTTCGATAATTAAAGTTTATAAAAGTAATTTTATAAACTATGAACAGTAAAAGTACTATTCATCAGCGGACCCAACTTTGTAAAATATAATAAATCTTTTAATAACGGAGACGTACTCGAAGGAATCACTAAAATCGGGATTAAAACGAATAAGTTATTACGATTACAAGTTTACGCTAATTAAAACCCTAAAACGAGTAAGGAGCTGTTGTGAACAGTAAAATCACTATTCATCATAGAATATCAAAAACATGAAAATGTATTATTTATGAATCACTCGTCTTACTAACGGATGACGGTGGACGTAAAGAAACGCGAGCCAACAGACTTAAAACGATCAAATTAGTCCATTTTTCAAAAAAGTATATTTATAAACTTTCACTTTATAAATAGTATTTTACTAAAACGATAGTCCGCTGATTATGCTATATAGAATATTATGATGGTTAAAAGTACTATATTACTAGGAGTGTCATATTGAAGGCCTCTTCGAAATGGCGTATCGACGAGTATGTTGGATTTACGATTTAAAAAAAAAAAAAATTTTATAGAACCTAACACCTCGAAACGTCATGTCATGACCTCTTAATTATGAATAGCCCGAAGTGATAGAACGTGTAACAACTATAAGATTATATTCAATGATATTAAATTAAAGTACTCGTAACTTATATACGACCTATGATAATTTTAGTTGCATTCGATCTTTTACTTGACGCTGTTATCAGCGCAGTTGGATTATCAGAACCAAGGTGAGTTCATAGCCTCCACATGTTTACGATTTCAAGGATTTATAACTATAGGGTGGAAAACAATGCTTTGTTTATAAATGGACATAAGTTATGATTACAGGTTTTGCTTAATAGCGATAACCCAAGTTGAGCTCTTATCATGACGATCAATTGAAAGATTATTTGTTATTACATTATTGAGCCGCGAATGTTATGAAAAGATCTATTTTGGGGAAACGACCTCCCCGTTTGGTGACTAGCTATCACCGGTAACGAACGTATACATGTCGAATTTAGAATGTTTTCCGGGTTGAACATCTAATCGGGCAGAAATGCAATACATTATTAATGCAAGAAAGATCGTCGATCTTTTAGTGTCCCATGAGCTTAGGAAAATTTAATCTTGTTTTGTGATGTCTCGTGTGTTCGCATATCACGGGCAAAGTCTTGCGGTCCTCATATTATGATTTAATCAAATCTATGAATTCACCAACATTATTGAGTTGACGTTTTTAAAAGCAATGGTTTTCTGAGATCCAGTAAGCAATAAGTTATAAGATCATTAGGTGATCTTGTTTTGGAAGTCATGCTACAAGAATGGTTGTATTTTATGTTGGGAAACTCACGGAGTTGTGAACCAGTACTATGTAATAGATATCAGGAAACAAGTTAAAGCATCGGCTATTTGATCAATATATTGTTAAATCCAATGTATTCATTTTAAAATGACTTTGTTGTCGTTCTATATAATACTTTGTGTTATGATCTATGGAAAGTAACACGCCCCGGACCTTTATCCGTCTTCGACCCATTTTGGGTGTTACATAGTAGTATCAGATCCATAGGTTTATAGAGAACCAGGTCGAATGATTATTGCTGAACTATAACCTTTTACAAACATGCAATATAAAAAGGGTTTTTATGGACATTATTGTTGCTTTAGTTGTTGGACAAGGATGCATTCATAATTGATGAGACGTGGTTAAATAATTTCGCATATTACAATATGAGCCTTTAATATATACTCAAATAAGTTATTTCTTGCTTGGTCACAGTAGTCCTGTCTGCTGATTCTGCCGTACCTAACTTCTTTTACCTCTGAGGCATAAACGATCTTGGGAGTATTCCATCTGAGGATCCTACCGAGAGGTGCTGAGCCCAACAGTTGTTGGAGCAGCACCATGTTCTCCAGATTATATACCCTCATCCCATTAGAGCTGAGGATCATGTACCATGTACAATTACTGGAGCTTGAGCATACCTAGGAGTTAGTGCCCATAAGGAAGAGGCCCACACCTCTACTACCACCATTCTTTATTATCTCCTACCACTATTCCCCGACCCCTAAGTCCTAGAGCACTCGAGGATGAGACGAGAGATGTAGCATCAGCCCTCTATCATTTACTACACCTATCAGGGACCCCACCATTGTCACCTATACTACTACCTGCACCATCTACTAGCCGCAGAGCTGATATTCCTGAGGCTGAAATCCCGCCTCGAAAGAGACTACTACTTACTACTCCCAGACCTGGGTGTGAGGTTGGAGAGAGTATCTAAGCTGCTGCTAAGAATGCGAGACAGCCAGTACCCACTATAGCCCATGAGCGATCATAGTCATCTAGACCATATGGAGACCAAGGTTTTAAGATATCTGAGGAGAGGATGATGACCGCGTTAGAGAGGTCACCAGGAGGTCCTGTTCCTATTAGATGTTTCGCAGTAAGAGAGAGTTCCGGAGTTTCACTCACGACATACGATGCCCAGAAGGATTGTACAGCTGTAGAGCTAAGATGAGGTATTGAGGAGAGAAGACTTGCTTTACAGAGCAAGAGATATGGAGACCCGTCAGCCTTGGCTAGGTCGCAGCTCACTACAGGGCTTTAGAGGCACGAAGTTTAAAGTTTAGAGACTAGAGGTGCATCACCACGATATGACAACGTCCGCGGCAGATGATTTGGCTGTTCAGCATATCATGCGTACCCAGGCCCTAGAGGCTGGAGCACGCGTTGACACATTGGAGGACACTGGTAGCAGTTCCTAGACTTTGGTTATGATTGTATCTACTATGCAGTCTGTTAAGTTTTATGGGTTACTCCCAGCTAGCAGGCGGTATAGATCTTTTGTTTTGATTAGCTATCCTGTATAGCCTACTAAGTATTACGGGTAACTCCCGGCTAGTAGGGCTCTATGTTGATTTTCATTTTGTAACCTAGCGATAGGGAAGCATTGTGTACCAAACAGATCATGTATATTTCCAGATTATATATGGAATGGATGTATTATGTTATGTCGATCTTGTGTTGGTTGTATGTTTCACTATGTGATGCGATCTTATTTTATTTATGATGCATATGTTATGTCACGTTATGATGGTATTAAAATCTAACGGGGTATAGAATTCTTGTGATTGAAGAAAATGGCACCAAAGAGAACCACAAGGTCAACTCCAGTCACACCAACCCCAAATGCAACACCCACCACAACTGTTACTGAGGCACAACTTCAGGCCTTAATTGACCAAGGAGTTGCTGCTGCAATGGCTGAAGCAGAAGCAAGCAGGGTTAGGAATGGCTATAACAGCAATGGTTCAGGACCAAGGCCAGCACAAACTGCTCGCGAATGCTCTTACTCTGAAATCCATGAAAAGCAAACCTTTAGGACTTCAAAGGGCACAGAGGGAGTTGTCAGAACTCACTCGATGGTTTAGAAAAATGGAATCTGTGTTTAGCATAGTAATTGCCCAGCAACTAGCAATCAAATTTGCGACTTGCAACTTTTTGCAAGACGATGCTCTTACAGTGGTGGAATCCCATGTTTAAGACCACCACTCCAGAAGTAGCTCATGCCATGCCATGGTCACACTGAAGAAAATGAGACGCTAAATACTGCCGAGGGTGAGATCACGAAGATTGAGACTGAGATGTGGGAAATCTAAAGGTTAGGCACCGATTAGTGGCTATAGACACGATTTTCAGCAACTCAGCTTAATGTGTTTCCAGGATGTTTTTCCAGAAGAGATAGACAATATTGAAAATGTTATATCGGTGGCTTGCCCGAATATGATACAATGCAGTGTCAAGCTTCAAAGCCGTAAAACTATGGCAAGAGGCTAGCGAGTTTACAACTGAGCTGATGGATGAAAGACCCTGCCTATGATGAACGTCAGGCCCCAACAGGAAAAGAAAGTATGATATCTTTACCAAGAACATCAAAACAACACAGCAGAATAAAGGCAGAACACAGCCAGGCTTACACCGCCGGCAATAGCTTGCAGGAAATCATACGCCCGCTAAACCTCTGTTTCTAAGTGTAATTACCATCATGAAGGTCCTTTGTCCACCTAGGTGCAACAACTGCACGGGGGTTGGCCATCCGACCCAGGATTGTAGAAGCCAGACCTGCAAATGCCAACAACCACAATAACAACAACAACAATTACCGCAACAACCAACAACAATATCAGAAGGCAACGTTGCTATGATGCGGAGCTCAAGGAAATTTTTAAAAAACTGCCCAAGACTGAGAAACAATGACTGGGTAATCAAACTGGGAATTACAGGGCTCCAGCGAAGGTGTTATGTGGTTAAACATGCGAGCCAACCCCAACAATGTCGTGGCGGGTACGTTTCCTTCTAAACAACCGCTAGCTTATATCTTATTTGATACGGGTACCTATCAAAAGTTTTGTGTCTACTACATTTAGGACTCTAAATTGACATCAACGCCATCTACCCTAGATCACTATAGGATGTCGAACTAGCGACCGGGGAGAAAAATTGGGTAAACACTATACTTAAGGGTTGCACATAAACTTTCTAAACCACCAATTCAACATAACTTAATGAGTCCTGTAGGAACTTGGTAGTTTTGATGCCATAAATCGGGCATGGATTGGTTGACGAAGTAGCAAGCGGTCATTTTCTTGTGCCGAGAAGATTGTTCCGCAATCCCTTTGGAGAAATAAAACGTTAATCGAACACGGTGATGAAGTATCCAGGGAAATTTGACACGATTAAAACATCATTTCGTGCACTAAAAATTCAGAAGTACATGGAAAAAGGGTTTCTAACTTTCTGGCACCATTACCTGCGAGCAAAAGAGGTTGAAGACAATCAAAGAAGAAGCGGACTTTGAGGACGTACCAATAGTTCAAGACTTTCCTGAAGTATTTCCTAAAGACTTGCCGGTCTTCCTCCGACACGACAAGTGGCGCTTCAAATAGATTTTGGTAACCTAATGGTGCTGCACCTAAGCAACGGGCACCTTATCGATTGGTGGCGCCTTCCGAAATGAAAGAGTTATCGAGCAACTGAAAGAGCTATCCGACAAAGGCTTTATAAGACCATCCTCACCTTGGGGAGCTCCAGTCATGTTGTCCAAGAGAATGAGGATCATGTCGGATGTGCATTGACATCGGGAATATAAAAAAACTGACAATGAAAACTGTTATCCACTTCCCAAATTAATGATTTATTTGCTCAGCTTTAAGGGTCGAGTGTCTACTCGAAGATCGACCTAAGGTCAGGTTATCACCAACTGAGGGTTCGAGAAGAAGACATTCCGAAGACTGCCTTCAGAACTCGTTACGGCCATTACAAATTTCAAGTTATGCCGTTTGGTTTGACAAACGCACCTGCCATAAATTTAGGACCTATAATCGGGTCATGCCAAACCATATCTAGATAAATATCGTGATTGAGTCTTTATGGATGATATCTGATATATTCGTAAGAACAAGGAAGAACATGAAGAACACTTAAGCAAATCTTAGAAATGCTTTAAGAAAGGAGGAGTTGTATGCCAAGTTTTCCAAATGGAATTTGATTCCAAAGTATAAGTTCCCGTTGTTACGTGATCGATAGTGAAGGAATTCAAGTGGACCAGCAAGATTAATCCATTAAAGATTGAACATCTCCTAATCACCAACGGAGATTCGCAATTAGGTCTTGCTGGTACTATCGAAGATCCATTGAAGGGTTTTCAAAGATCGCAAAACCAATGACTAAACTTACTCAAAGAAGTCAAGTTTGAGGGTAGAAGATAAACAAGCTGTTTAAACAAGAAGCAACTTTCAACTGTTGAAGCAAAAGAAGTGCATGCACCAGTCCTGGCATTACCTGAAAGATCAAAGATTTCATCGCAAACTGCAGACCGCTTTAAAGAAGGGTTTGGGGCGCTGTGTTATGCAAAGGAGAAAAGGTGATTTACTTATGCATCCGCCAGGTAAAGATCCATGAGAGAACTATACGACTCATGATCCTAGAAACTTGGAAGCAGTAGTGGTTTCGCTCTAAAGATCTGGAGACATTAATTTATATGGACTGAAGTGTACGTGTTTCACCGATCACAAGAGTTGCAACACATTAGATCAAAAAGAGTTGAACATGAGGCAACGCCAAGGTTTTAGATTTGCTAAGTGATTAAGATTACGATATTCGTATATCACCTGGGAAAGCCAAATGTTGTTGGATGATGATTTGAGCAGGAAAAGAACTATAACCACCGTAAGAGTTCGAAGTCCCTTAGTCATGACTATTAGCTTGGATCTTCCCAAACAAGATCTTAAATGCTCAGACTAAAGCGCGAAAACCAGAGAACATTAAAGAGTGCAGACGATTGGGGGAAATGTTGATGAAAATGCTAACTTTGGCCGAAGCGATTAGAGAACAAAAGTTTGGAACCACGTGCCGAAGAACCCTGTGCCTCAATGGCAGGGATCGTGGTTACCTTGTTATGGCGATTTGCGGACTGTGATCATGCACGAGTCCCACAAATCAAAGTACTCTATACATCCGGGTTCTGACAAAATGTACCAAGATATGAAGAAGCTATATTGGTGGCCCAACATGAAAGCCGACATAGCCACTTATGTTAGCAAGTGTTTGACCTGTGCTAAGGTCAAGGCTGAACATCAAAGG
Source organism: Tanacetum coccineum (assembly GCA_026074375.1). Taxonomy (NCBI): domain Eukaryota; kingdom Viridiplantae; phylum Streptophyta; class Magnoliopsida; order Asterales; family Asteraceae; genus Tanacetum; species Tanacetum coccineum. The sequence goes on from BQNB010058756.1 coordinate 22,342, forward strand.
CCATCAGGATTGTTAGTACAGCCCAAGATACCTGAATGGAAATGGGACAACATCACTATGGATTTTGTCACAAAGCTTCCTAAGACATCTCAAGGCTATGACACAATTTGGGTGATCGTTGACCGACTCACTAAGTCTGCGATCTTCACACCGATGAGAGAGACTGATCCTTTGGATAAACTTGCAAGAATGTACCTGAAGGAGGTGGTCACGAGACATGGAATACCTGTCTCAATCATTTGTGATCGCGACCCGAGATTCGCATCAAATTTCTGGAGGTCACTTCAGAACGCTTTGGGTACTAATTGTATTAAGATAGATTACCGCGATACCATCCACAAATGGACGACAAAGCGAGAGACCATTCAAAACTCTCGAGGGGATATGCTGAAACGTGCTTGTGCGCATCGACTTTGGAAAAGGTTGGGTTAACCATTTGCCATTAGTCGAGTTCTCGTATAACAATAGCTATCATGCTAGTATCAAGGCCGCACCATTCGAAGCACTTTATGGTCGAAAGTGTCGTTCACCTGTGTGTTGGACCGAAGTTGGAGAAGCTCAAATCCTAGGTCCAGAATTAATACAAGAGACCACTGAGAAAATCATCCAGATCAAGCAAAGGATGCAAGCCGCTCGTGATCGACAGAAGAGTTACGCTGACTTGAAGCGTAAACCAATGGAATTCCAAGTCGGGGATAAAGTTATGCTTAAAGTTTCGCCTTGGAAAGGGGTCGTACATTTTGGCAAACGGGGGAAGTTAAACCCTAGGTATGTTGGACCTTTCAAGGTGTTAGAAAAGGTTGGAGAGGTTGCTTACAAGCTCGAGCTTCCTGAAGAGCTGAGCAGAGTTCATAATACATTCCATGTGTCCAACCTAAAAAAGTGTCATGCCGACGAACCATTAGCCGTTCCATTGGATGGACTTCATCTTGATGACAAGCTTCATTTTGTTGAGGAACCATTAGAAATAGTGGGCCGTGAAGTTAAACGGTTGAAGCGAAGTCGGATCCCATTAGTCAAAGTTCGATGGAACTCCAAGAGAGGTCCTGAGTTCACGTGGGAACGTGAAGACCAATTCAAGAAGAAATATCCACACCTCTTCACCAAGACCTCACCGTCGTCAAGTGCTGCATCGTGAGCCTTGAGGACAAGGCTCGTTTAACGGGGGAAGTCTATAACACCCTGTGTTTTCAAGTCATTGACGACGTCGATAAATCCACAATGTACCTTTTGTATTGTACGCGTTTGCTTTAAATCGTAAATGTTAAGCTAAATCGCGTAAGCTAAAAATTAGCGTTCAATGTAAACGGGCATCAAACAATTAAGCGTTTACATCAATCAAGTATTAAATAATTATTTTGAGAATAATTATGATCCTTGTTCATTTTATTTTTATTGGTTACGTAAATTAAATACGTTTCGCAATAAAATACGTTTAGGCATACCCGGAACCACAAAAATAATTCTACGCTTCAACAAATACCCACATTTATACCCAATACATAAAAGTTACAAAAATATATCATATGTATCATACATATGCCGAATTTATAGCAATGTATACAAAGAAATATAGGAAAAATCTTCCAAGTAGTCTTTGTACATCCTATCTCCATTAATCACACCCATACCTTGTTACTTTGACTCAAGACATGAAAACAAGAACCCTTAAAACCCTCATCTTGCTCTTGGACTAACTATTGCAAACTTTTGACCACTCTAACCCTTATAAGTGCAAGTAACACATAGATAGCATGCATACACTTCCACACTTAACCAAAAATCAAACCAAACCCTCTCTTTGTCCCTCTTTTGGCCACGGCAAGAAACACCCCTTTTGGATAATCCATATCAAATTTTATACAACCTATACACACCTATACACATCATATCTAAGACATTCTAAGATGTTTCCAAGTATTGGCTAACCATTTTCAAGCATTAATCAAGAAAAGAGAAGTTAGGGTTTTGATAAGTGTAGAATACACATATCTGTTTGTACCTAAAATAACCCGATTAAACCCAAAACAGACCAAAAATGGCAAAATTATGCTTGTATTTGTGTTTTGTGTGTGCAGGTACGGATAAGTCAAAAATCACAAGAAAACAGTCAAAAGCAAGCAAGCACGGACACAGTGTTGATAAAATAAAGGAAGTCAAACATGTTAGCTAAAAAAAAGAAAAAAAAAGAAAATCCAAAAATATTAGGGATAGTTAGTAGTGAAAATAGGACTTGTCAAAGCTACTGATTCTTTAGTTCCCTTTGACGAACACTTAGCTACTTTTCGAGGTTATTAGTCGAGGGGGATTGAGATTAAACATGTTTAGTTATAAAGTAGGGTTTATAAAGTTAATAACACAAACTTTTTATAAATCAATACACTTGGATAATAAAAAGGTTTTTATTTCGTGTTTCATACAGAAGGTAGAGCATCAAATACTAATAATACATCTCATGACGATTCCAAAATGATAAGAAACTCGAAAAACCGATTTATAACGAAAAAGATACGTTAATTACAATTTTATGACGAGAAATACTTTTATAAAACTATTTTTATAAAAAGCACTATCATTACAAGCAACTCTTATTTTTAAAACATCTAAAAATATGATTAATAACTTTTAATTACGTGATCGTACTCGAAAGAAATCGTTAAAACGGAGCTATAAAACGAATAAAATACGACATTTACGGTTTTTACGAAACCAAAAACGATTTTAATAAAAGTCTATCTGGTTTGTGAACAGTAAAAAGTTTACTGTTTCACCAGATGGGTCAAAATATGGAAAATGTCAAATTTGATAACTCGTCTAATACGAAAAGATGGGACATAAGAAACGTATAAAATCGGGCTTAAAACGCAAAAGTTTGCTAGTTCTTACTATAAACAGTAATTATAACGTTTTTTTAACTTATTAAACACAAAATTTTACCAAAACCATTAGTTGGTGATTGGAGCTATTATAGAATATTCTGTGATTATCAAAGTACTATATTTACTAGGAGTTTCATAAATGTAAGGCCTCTTAGGATGGCGTATCGAAGAGTTGTTGGATTTACGATTTTTTACAAGTGTCCTATACTCTCGAACGTCATTCATGCCTCTTTAATTATGATAGCCGATCGATAGTACGATGTAAACAAACTATTAGATTATATTCAATGTTGTTAAAATAAGAGTACTCGGTACTTATAGACCTATATGATAATATAGGTTGCATTCGATCTGTTTACGTGAGCAGTATCTGAGATATTTGGATTTTCCGAACTCAATGTGAGTTCATAGCCCCACACTTTTTTACAAGTTTTACTGATTTATATTATTTGGGGGTGGAAACATGCTTTGTTTTACAAATTGGACGAACAAGTATTGATTACATGATTTCTAAGTCATCGTAACCCAATTTAAGCCCATTATCATGAACTGTCATTTGCATAGATGTAGTTGGGAATTACATTATGTGAGCGCGAATGTATTTAATAGATCTATTCGAGAAACGACCTCCCCGTTTAGGGGTGACTTGCTATCACCAAGATTACGACGTTTAGTAGCATGTCGAATTTTTAGGGATGTTTTCGGGTTAGACTCATTACGGGCTGAGTAGAATATTATGCGAACAAGACTGTCGAGCTTTAGTGTCATGAGCTTAGTGTAAATGTAATCTAGTCTTGCGGTCCTGCATATTAACGATTTATCAAACCTATGAATTCACCAACAAACTTTATGTTGACGTTTTAAGCAATGTTTTCAGGAGGTCAATAGGCACGAGGTGCCAAGGATGCATTGGGTTACGTTTTGGATTGCACACTTAAAGATTTAGGTGCATCATATTTTGGGAAATGTATTGTCAACTTTTGTAATATTCAACAATGAACAAGTGAAGCTATATGCTTTTGTATTAAGTCTTTCAATTAAATCCAATGTATCATTTTAAACAACTTTTTGTGTCGTTCTTATATATATCTTGTGCTATTGATCTTGAAGTAACACGCTCCGGACCCTTATTCCGCTGCGACCCAATCTGGGGGTGTTACATTCTTCCAAACAGGGGAGGAAAATATCTGATGCAGAGGTTCAAGAAAAAGCAAGTACTGAAACTGAACTATTTATACAAGAAGTGACTCCAACAGAAGTCATTCAAGATCAAGAAGGCAGTGAGAAAGGAAGTGATGAAGTTAGTACTGCTGGTGCAAAGAAAGGTACTGCTACTGAAGAAGTTCTAATAGTTAGTACTACTGAGGTAAATCTTAGTACTGCTGGAGGAACTGTTACCTATACAAGAAGGAGTGTAGAGAAAAGATCAAGACAAGACAAGGGAAAAGCCATAATGATAGAGTCTGAGCCTAAGAAGAAATCTAAGAAAGAGCTTGAACAAGAAAGATTAAGTTTTGCTAAAGCCATCAGACTTGAAGAGCAAATGAATAAGGAACAAAGAGCTCAGATTGCTAGAGATGAAGAAATTGCTAGACAGTGGGATGAAGAAGAAAGGAAAAGAGCTATGGCTGAAGCTAAGTCTACTAAGAAGATAGATTGGAATGATCCTTCAGTCATCAGATATCATACTCTAAAAATGAAGCCAAAGACAGTTGCCCAAGCAAGGAAAAATATGATCAAATACTTGAAGAATCAGGGGAACTACAAGATTAGTGACTTCAAGGGAATGTCTTACAATGACATTAGGCCAATCTTTGAAAAGGTTTGGGATTTTAATCAAAATATTGAGCCTATGGATGCAGAGCATGGAAGTGGAAAGCAAAAGTCTCCTGAAAAGTCTCCTGAGAAGTCTCCTGAAAAGATGAAGTCTGCTGAAAAGATGGAAGAAGATGATGTGGCTAAAGAAACTGGAGCAAAGAGAAAGAAGTCCATTCCTAGAAAAAGCACAAGGAAGAGACAAAAGATGGAGGAAGATGCTGAGAAGGAAGAACTCAAAGGATTTTTAGACATCATACCAAGAGAAGAGGTTCCTATAGAGGTCGAATCTATATCTACAAAGTTTCCAATTGTGGATTGGAAGACTTATGTTTTGACAGAGACTTTCATGTATTATCAAGTATTCAGAGGAGATGGCAGTTCCAAAAATTATAAGATATTGAGTGAGATGCTTGAAGACTTTGATAGACTGGATGTAGAAGAATTGTACAGATTAGTCAAGGAAAGGTATAGTGCTTCAAGACCAGAAGGATTTGATCTGATGCTTTGGGGAGATTTACACACTTTGTTTGAGCCTGATGAAGATGATGAGATTTGGAAAGATCAGCATGAATACAAGTTGTTAAGCTGGAGATTATATGATTTTTGTGGTATTCACATTTTGTTGATGGAGAATGGGTTAGCAATTCATATGTTGACAGAGAAGAAATATCCTTTAAGCCAAGAGATGATTTCCAAGATGTTGAAGAAGAAATTAGAGGTTGATCATGAGAGTTCACAGGCGATTGAACTTCTAAGGTTTATAAGATCTCAAGTGCAGAAGTAAAAGAAATGTTTGAAAGAATCATCAGCAAAGGAAGAAGACTAGAAGATTTAGTTCAGAAGAAACTTGGTGATTTGAAGGACAATCACAAGTTTAGGGGAGGATTGTTAGGAATAAATCTTCACAAGACTTAACACTGCCAACAGTACTAATGTAGTTAGTACTGCCAGTACAAACTTAGTACTGCCAGTGTTAATTAATATTGCCAGTAGAAAAGAGTTAGTACTGCTGATGGTCAAAGCTGCTGAATTGAAGATAAGGATGCATGGAGATTATTTCGGGATGTTTATTTTTGAATTGTAACTGATCCTAAAAGATAGGTTGTTATCTTTGTAAAGGACTCCTTATGTTCTATAAAAGGAGATCCTATGTTTAGTATAGATATACTTTTCAAGAAATAGAAATACTCTTAGAGAAAGATTTGTAATAGCTTCAAGGTTTGTAACTCCAGTACTTAAAGAGTACTCGTATTATTCTAATAATATTGAAGCAGTTTATTTATTGTTCATTGTTTGGTTATCATTGTTTCATTGATAAACACCTTTAGAGTATCAAAGTGTAGATTCCGCATACACTTTGGTATACATACAAAGTCTCAATCTTTGTTATTTTGGATTCTTCCAACGTAACAAACTCTTTACTACGTAAAGAATCGATCAAGGTGTGGGATCAACAATTTTTTATGCATCAAACAAAAGGTTTGATGTTTTGAAATGACGGGCTAATGTGTTAGGACATCAAAATGTTGCAATGAAACATCGGACTTAACTCTTGAACATAAAGGCTTATGCGTAAATACGGTCAAGTCACTCGAACAACGGGCTGATGCTATGGGACTTCAATTATACCGAAACATAGGGATTCTAATGGCGAAACCGAACACCAACCCGGACCAAACAAAACACTTTAATATTGAACAGACAGAAATACACCCACCCGGAAATAACTTAACAATTTAGATCCGTTCAGTCCAAATGGACTCGACACTCACAGTTATTAAGCCAAACTCACACACACCTCTTATCTAAACAAATTTTCGAAGCGAACCCAATTAGTGACTCGACGCCACCTTAATGATGACATGGACACATCCTTGACATTAATTTTCGGAATTTTAAAAAAATACTACCCATGGCTAGATTTGAACTTGTGGCCTTTATTTAAATTCGTATGACATTTACCAAGTGAGCCAAGACACTTTTTGTTTTCTATTATCAAAAACCATAATAATATCTTTTAAAAAAATCACGTTCATATCTTTTAATTTTCAAAAATATATCAAGATATACTCCAAAAATATATCAAGATATTAATTGATGTGCCATATTACGATTCTTTTTTGCAGTCCGGTCATGTTCTTATCATGTTAAAAAAAACTATGTTATCCAACTCTTTGAGTATCTGCTCTATTACGATTATTAAACATATGAACAATACATATTAGATGCCTCCTTTGTGCTAATACAATACATAAAACCTCTATATAATATGCCAAACATCTATATAATAATACATAATATGTTTGGTATGATTACTATTAAATGGTAAACCTCTATTAAACATGTTTTATTTATCATGTTTGGCATCTATAGTTAGTGTCATATCTTTTACTTAGTAAAGGAAAACGTTCGTATTTAAAAAAAATCAAATCATACTTTAATTAGTAATAATTGTATTACTAATATTTTTCTTATAAAAAGTATTTTTAATTAAAAAGCCAAAATATTTCTTTATTTGGAAAAAAGATTGAAAAATTCGCTTTTTATATACCAAAAGATGAAACATAAACAAAAAAGTATAAGTGTCAAAAATAAAAAGAAACAAACATACAAAAAGCGGATGTGATTTGTGTAAACATTGGTATCTCAATGTAAATGTAAGAAAAAAGCCTCTATATAAATTAAAAAAAAGGATAAAGAAAAAAAACAACCCGAGTCCCAAACACGATATGCTTCTTTTTCTTTTAAACCCTCAATAGACAAAACCCTCACAGCATCATCGACACCACCAAATCTCTTCCAAACAAAAGAACCTTACCAAGGAGAATCAGGACTCAAATTCGTTTATTTATCTGTGTATTAAAGGATTCTTGAAATGATTGAATAATATTTTTGGTTTGTCAGAACGTTTTATTTTTATGTGTTTTGAACCATTAGATTATGAATTTAGTGTTAGGTTATTGAAATTTTGCAAATTAGTTTATGTGAATTTAGTGTTAGGTTGTCTGAATTTGGGGTGAAGTAAGTAACAAATTAAAGATGGTTACTGAAAATGTTTTTCATGTGAGTGAAGGTGTCATGAGAATAAGTATTAAGTGATTAGGATTGATTATAAGTAATTTAAGGTGTGAAATAAGTAGTTCGGTGTTGGTTATTGGAAATGAAATTTAAACTCGATTAATAATAAAAATAAGGTTACTTGATTAAATATTGTTTGTTCTTACTGTAGTGAAGCAAAACTGTTAATCAGGTAGTTATAGAGATTTGAATTAAGCTTAATTGAATTGAAATTAGTGCATGTTAGGATCTGAATTAACCTACTGATCTTTTTTTGGTGATTAGTTCGATACCCTACTTTGTTGTTGTTTAACTTTAGGATTTCAGATATAAGCTAATGTGTTGTTTTTGTAAATTGTTTGGAATGGAGGAAAACATGTGTGTGTAATCTATTTTTTAGAACACGTTGTCGTTATGATAGGATTACTCTCTCTTAAAACATTGTTTATCTGCAACTAATAGGAGTGTTTTTAAATATTAATAGAGGACTAGAGGATTTGGAATGTATATGTACATTAAAAACTTAGGATTTTTTTTGGCGAATGTAACATAATCATGGTTTAGCTTAGATTCATGATGCGTATTTTGAATGGTAAATTATTTAAGATTGAGGCTGCTCAACTCTTGGTCTCAAATTATAACTCAAGGGTACCTAGGACACATGTCAACAAAATAATATAATCAGGAATCACTGCACATTAGAGAACAAATTAAACGAAACGATGTCACATATTTATTGATCTAAACGAGGTTTACAGACTTGGAAAGCAGAATTATAATGAACAGATTACAACATGCCAGAAATGTCGCATCCTGTATTTACCAAATTACAATATATGAGCTTCAAACGAGTTAACAGACCATAGCAATTGAACCAGTAACTAATGACTCAATAACTATACAAAATGTGGTACTTCCGAGAATATATGAAGCCCAGGAACTACCTACAGTTTTTTTTATTTAGTCCATGACATCTAAACTATCATTGTATCGAGAAGCAGCTCATTAAGAATAAAGAGCTCCTACTCTGTACAGACTACAGATGTTATCTTTAGCCATGCGTTGCCCAGCAAGAAGCAACGATTTCGTGTTTTCTGTTTGCGTTTAAATACTAATCTAAACTTCCTGAATGTAAAATGAAGTGAACGCCATGAGCGAGTTTTGACCAATTTGACCTCTTTTGTTTTTTTAGCAATAAAATATAATTTGAAATACAACACAACCCAAAGCGGCCTAATCAAGTGGAAATATTACTTTGACATGAGTCGCCGCTTGATATTTAGTTGTTGCATCCTGAGGCTTGCTTGGCCAGAAGTTTCCCACACAGTAATACTTTTATAGGTCTGCCCTCTTGGTCGTCATGCTTCTTCACGACCTCGTGTGTATTTCCTTTATCAAGAGATTTGCATGCTGCGAACATATGCGGCGGAGTAGTGGCCCTAAGTATGATTTTTGGTATAAGATTCATTCCTCCATGGTGTAGTTGCGTGTTTTTCTGAATCGTCATGCTTTGGCGGCCATCTTATGGTAGGATTCTCCGCTGCTTCAATATATTCTTGGATTGGTGTCATCCAAGTTCTTGTTGATTCCTCAATGATTGCATTGACATCTACCGTATCCACCGATCGCTCATTGAGTTCCTAAATCAGTACTCCCTTTGTTAATCCTTCACATTGCACTGCTGCAAGCTTACTTAAAGCATTGGCTCTTTTATTATCTTCCCTTGGTATATGGCTTATCTAGAAGTTGTTGAAGCTACGATCCTTTTCTAAGGCTTTTTCCTTGTACCTCTTGGTTTTCTCACTTTTTGCTTCGTATGATCCTTCCACCTGGCTTGCTACCACTTCAGAATCTACCAATTGCATGATTCTTTTCGACCATTCATTTTTGCTGCTATTTTTATACTGCCAGTAGCGCTTCATTTTCTGCATCATTGTTTGGAGTTGCCATGTTTATGAGAGCATAGGAATATTCTGATCACTCTGGATCTATCAGGATGAGTCCTGCCCTAGATCCGTGTTCTGGAGGCTCCGTCGGTATATAGTTTCCATATGTCTGTTTCGGTGCCCAAGTTTTCATGTGTTTTGGTTTCTGAAGCTTCCTGCTCTTCCCTGCTTTTTCCTTCTCTCAAAGTATCTTCCGGTCCTACTTGCTTTATATGTAGAGCTGTCCTCTGCCATTGTGTTAGCCAGGAAATCGACGAGTACTTGTCCTTTTATCACGCTTCTTGGGGCGTATTTGATGCTATAGGCTTCGAGCTCAATTCCCCACTTAGCCAATCTTCCCGTTGCTTCTCGATTGTTTAATATTTGACTTATGGGTTTGTCTGTGATAACCTTGATTGTATGGCCTTGAAAATACCTTCTCAATCATCTAGCGGCATATACTAGTGCTAGAACTAGCTTTTCCATCGGTAGGTAATTAATTTCAGCACCCTGTAGTATTCTGCTTACGTAATGGATTGGGGCTTGTCTACCATGTCTTTCCACTAATAGAACGGCGATGACGACTTTGTTTGCCGCTGATAGGTAGACCATGAGTTCTTCTTCCTTCATTGGGGCCGTTAACGTTGGTAGCTCTGTTATCAGTCTCTTCATTTCCTGGAATGCTTCTTCAGCCTCTCCTGTCCAATGAAAGACCTTTTTGTTTGTACACTTTTTGAGGGTGTCTAGGCAAGGTAGAGCCTTTTTCGCTGCTTTAGAAAGGAATTTGTTCAAGGCAGCAAGCTTGCCACTTAGCTGTTGCATTTGCTTCAGGTTACTTGGTGAGGGCATGTTTACCACGGCCTTTGCTTTTTCCGGATTTGCACTGATTCCTTCTAAAGTAACTATATATCCCAATAATTTGCCTTCCTCTATTCCGAAGGTACATTTTTTGGAATTGCTTCATGATTACTTTTTGAGTGTCAAAAATGTTTCTTTTTAGTATTTATCATTTCTGGGTTGGTCTTACTTTTGATGACCATGTCATCCACGAATGCCTCTAAGTTCCTTCCCATTTGTCCTTCAAAGATGGTGTTGACCAATCTTTAATAAGTTGCTCTGGCATTCTTTAGTCCAAAGGTCATTTTTGTATAACAAAAGACTCCTTTATCGGTATGGAACACCGTTTTCTCTTCATCCTTTTTGGTCATTTATATTTGGTGGTACCCCTTATAGGCGTTTAGGAAGCACTTGTACTTGAACCCCATTAGGGATTCTATCTTCCAATCGATCTCCGGCAGAGGATAAAGGTCCCTCAGACAGGATTTATTCAACTCTTTGAAGTCAATGCACATCCTCCAGCTGTCATGCAGTTTTTGACTAGACATGTTGGCTACCCAAGTAGGGTAACATACTTTTTTAAACTATTCCAACCTTGAGCATTCTGCTATTTCATCTTTTATATTTGTATTCTGTCCGAAGCTAATGCTCTGTTTCCTTTGCACCTCTGCCTCTATATGTGGGTACGTATGAGTTCATGCTCTGCAATGAAACAGGTAATTCAATCATGTATGCAGAGTCAAAGTAAAAAGCATCAGCTTGCTTCCGCTAATATTCTCGATAAGTTCGATCTATACTTAACGGACAAGTTTACTCCAATATGGATTGGTTTGACAATGTTCCTAATGCTAAATCTTTGTGGGCTGTAATAAAATCTAGATTTGGAGGTAATGAGGAATCCAAAAAGATGCAAAAGTTTGAAAATTTTGTTACTCTATCTAATGAAACTTTAGATAAGGCTTATGATAGCTTTCAGAAACTCATAAGTCAACTGGAAATTCATGGATCCTATGTATTAAAGGAAGACATTAATCAGAAGTTTTTAAGAAGTCTTCCTCCTTTATGGAGTCAAATAGCACTGATCATGAGAAATAAGCTAGATATTGATGAGATTGATATTGATGACCTCTACAACAACCTTAGGGTTTATGAAGACGAAATGAAAAAATCTTCAACTTCCTCATCAAATACTTAAAAATTGGCTTTTCTTTCCTCTGAGAATACTAGCAGTACTAATGAAGTTAGTACTGGCAGTGGAGATTTTGGGGTTAGTACTGCTGGTGGAATTAATCAAGTTTCATCTACTCCAAGTGCTCATGATATAGCTTACTCCTTTCTTGCACAACCAACAACCAGTCCTCAACTTGAGAATGAGGATTTTTAGCAGATGGATAGAGATGACTTAGAGGAATTGGATCTTCAATGGCAGGTGGCTATGTTGACTGTCAGAGTAAAGAAGTTCATTCAGAGGACATGAATAAATATGGACTTCAAATAAAAATGACCTGTTTCTCTTGATAAGTTAAAGATTGAGTGCTACAACTGTCACAGAAAAGGGCATTTTGCTAGAGAGTGTAGATCTGGAAGGAGTCAAGGAAGAAGACCTTATGGTGACAATGGCAGGGGCAATGCAAAAACAACTAAATCTTCATCTCATGAACTGGTGGCTCAAGATGGTCTAGGAGGCTATGACTAGAGCAATGATTTTGAAGTAGAACCAGTCAACTATGCTTTGATGGCAATCTCTTTATCAAACTTATCAAGTTCTTCTGACAGCGAGGTACAAAAATATTCTAAACAATGTCTTGAATCATTTAAATGTCTTCAAAAGAACTATGATACTGAGAGAGAAAAGCATAACAAAGCCAAACTAGAAATTAGGGGTTATGAGATAGCCTTAGAGTCACTAGAATCTAGGATTCTTGGACATGAAAAGAATGAATTGGCTTGGGGTGAGAAATATGAGTTTCAAAACTATGATCTTAAGTGTAGAGAAATAAAAATTAACAACTTAAATCTGGAATTAGAAAAGGTTGTTAAGGAAAGAGATGAATTGAAACTCAAGATTGAAAAATGGGAAGGGTCATCAAAGAATCTCACTAAGATACTCAATAGTCAGATGAGTACTCATGATAAAAATGGATTAGGGTTTGGCACACAAATGGATGATTTGAGTAATAAATCTGAAACTGATAGTGAGAACAGTTTGACTGTTTTTGAGGTAAGGTCTAGTGATGAAGAGAGCACACTAGCAAATAATAGGTTCACTAAAGCAAATGAGTATCATGCTGTTCCCCCTCCAATTACAGGGAACCCACTAACCCCAAGAGCTGATATATCATTTGCAGGACTAGATGAGTATGCTTTTAGAAATAAAATCATAGAGTCTAAGACAACTGAAACTAACAAGACTGTAGGTAACACAAATGAAGCAACTATAGTAAAACCTAAGTCTATCAATGAAACAGTTGTGTCTAAGTCAAAGATTAATAGGGATGAAGTCATCATTGAGGATTGGACCTCAAATGATGAGGATGATGTGTGTGCTGTCAAAACTGTTAGTTCTGTTAAGACTAATGTGACTTAAGCTGTTAGGAGTCAAGCTGATAAAAGTGGTCAAACTTTACAAAAACAAGGGATTGGTTTTAAGAAAGTACATAAAATAAAAGCTTGTTTTGTTTGTAAAAGCACTGACCATTTGATAAAAGACTATGATTTCTATAAGAGTCCTGAACCTAGGGTTAAGAATGTGGTCAATACTGGGGAGAGGGTAGTCAAACCAGTATGGGATTATGGCAAAAGGGTAAATCACCAAAACTTTTCAAAAAATTTGAAATACCCTAATCCAAAAAGGACCTTTAACCCATTAGCAGTGCTAACCAGAGCAGGTTTAGTTAATACTGATAGATCAAATGTTAGTACTGCTAGGTCTATTAGTACTGTTAGGCCTGTTTATACTGTTAGGCATGTTAGTACTGCTCGGCCATTAGCCTCAAAAATAGCACAATCTAATAGTGTTATTAGACCAAATCACCTAAGATTGGACATTGTAAGACTAAAAGCCTCAAACTCACCAATCAAGAGGTCTTACTTTACCCAACCAGTGTATAGACCCAAAGACTTAAAACCTGATGTGAAAACTGTTGGGATTAAAAACATGACTACTGTTGGGACAAGGGCAGTAGTTAGTAAGGGTAAGGTGGAAAATGTCCTTAAGAAGGCTAAATGGGTATGGAGGCCAAAGATGAATTACCAGGATCATGTGTACAAATATAATGGCTCTTACATGCTCAAGAAGTTTGAGTATGTAGACCTAAAAGGGATTTCCAAGTCAGTATTGACTTGGATCCCTAAGAGATACTAATTGTCTTACCTTTTGTGCAGGGCAATCCAGAGATCTTGTTACAGGATCATGCAGTGGTGGATAGTGGTTGCTCTAGCCATATGACTGGCAACAAAGCTTATCTTTCAGACTATGAAGATTTCAATGGAGGCTTTATGGCTTTTAAAAAGTGATCCTAAAAGAGGTAAAATAATGGGTAAAGGTAAAATCAAAACTGCTAATTTAGACTATAATGATGTTTGTTGATCCTACGCCTTGATCAATTCTTTATGATATAAAGAGTTTGTTACCTTGAAAGAATCTAAAATAACAAAGATTGAGACTTTGTATGGATACCAAAGTGTATGCGGAATCTACACTTTGATACTCTAGAGAAGTTTATAAATGAAACAGTAATGATCACACACAAACAATAAACACAAAACTCACTGCTTCAATATTATAAATAATACGAGTACTCTTTAAGTACTGGGGTTACAAAACCTTGAAGCTATTACAAAAATACTCTCTAAATGTATCTCTTAAAGTTCTATCTATCACTACTCTAGGGATCTCCTTTTATAGAAATACAAGGAGCCCTTTACAAATATATCTGCCTATCTATTAGGAACAGTTACAATTCAAAACTAAATATCCCGAAATGCTCTCCATGCATTCTTATCTTCATTTCATCAGCTTTGACTATTTAGCAGTACAAACTTCTTCAACTGGCAGTATTAAGTTTCCTTGGCAGTACTAACTTTGTGCTGGCAGTACTAACTCCTTTAGTACTGTTGGCAGTATTAAGTCAAAAGAAGATTTATTCCTAACACCACTTACCAGATCAAAACACAATAACAATGCGTGACTCTAAGCATTTACTGGCTCTGCAAGAGAGGGAAGGTAAAAATGTTACAATGTTTACTTAGTGGTTTGAGTTAACCAAGGTAGATATGGCAGCCAAACAACATACTTACACTGAAATACCATAGCACTATGTATGGCACGCACATCAAAAAAATTAGAAGCCAAGGAAACAAAAAAAAATGCATAGACAAGATTGTTTATTCAACCCTGCATCTGAAGAATGATATTATCTTATAATACTGTTGAACATTGTTAGAGGAGCTCAGTCTTTTAAAGAACTAATGACGGTTAAAAAAACAATATGCAACATTCAAAGCAGCATGTTTTGCATACGGCCTACTCAATGATGACAAGGAATGGGCACATGCTATATCAAAGGCAAGTTTTTGGGCATTCGGGCCACAGCTTCGGGACTTATTTGTTACAATTTTACAGTTCTATGATGTAAGCAAACCACTACAACTATGGGAAGAAAACTGGGTCGCTTTATTAGAGGATATCTTGCTAAAAAGCAGAAACATTATAGATATCCTGACTTGCAGCTGACAGATGAACAACTTAGGAACTATTGTTTGCTAGAGAT
>BQNB010058757.1:0-26838 GCA_026074375.1 Tanacetum coccineum
CAAGTCATAAGTATGAGTGCTTAGCATTTAGACTTATATTGACAAATGATCTTGTTTAATTGCTTGGTTTGGAACTAGTAAAAAAATCGGGGACGATGAATTTATCCGTCAGGACATCCGTAGATTATTCTATGGACGTTTCTCATTCTATGATCCCAATGTTGATATAATAAAGGAAGTCAAACAGGTAGTCGAGAAAAGAAAAAGAAAAATCCAAAAATATTAGGGATAGTTAGTGTACAAATAAAAAATGGTGAAAACGGGACTTGTCGAAGCTTTTGATTCTTTAATTTCCCTTGACAAAAACTTTGCTACTTTTCAAAATTAGTAGTCGAGGGAGATTGAGATTCTTAGTCTTCGTAAATGCTTACTTCATAGCATTGCGTGAGGACACGGCAATACCTTAGTATGGGGGATTTTGGTATGTGCTTAATTACACATACCTTTTACCTTTAAAAACGAGCTGAAATAACCAAAAACGGACCTAAAATGCCAAATATATGCTTGTTTTGCTAATTGTATTGTGCAGGAACGGATAACCAAGAAAAGGACGAAAAACAAAGCTAAAACGACAAAACTGGACTCGGAATGGAAAAGACTGTGAAAGACAAAGCCAAATCAAAGCCGGAAAGTCAATCCAGTCAAAAAGTCAACAGAAAAGTCAACTGGTCAAAGTCAAAGTCAACCCAAGTCAACCCCGGGGCCAAAGTTCAAGAAATATAAGTTTAGGGGCTGAAATTGCCAAACCCTAAACTTATATAAAAAGAAGAAAAGAGGAAAAGAAAAGAGAAGGGCCCAAAACTGCCAACCCCACTAATTGTACACCAAGACGAAACATGCAAAGAGTTATATAACTCTTGGGGACTTGTTTTGCCAAGTCCCCAAAAGTTATATAACCACAAGGACCAATTGTGTAATGAATAAGGATAATCTGTGAGGGACCATTTTTGAAAGTTCTCAAAACTTCACTTGTTATTCACCCCAACGCTCTTTCCAGCTTCTTTTTCCCATCCCAATCACATCACAGGGTCCTATACACCCGTTTTTACCCCATGAATCTTCACCACCTCCTTGGATATTCATTTTCCCCCTCCTCCACCACCTTTCCCAGCTACAAAGGTGCCAACTTGGCAATCCCACATCCCCCAAGACCCATTTCGACGACTAGGATTGATTTTAAAGAATGAAGGGCCAAGATTAAGGGTTCTAACTCTCTCACAAAACAAACACACCTGTGTTTGTGTGTCTAAAAACAAGCACAACAAGAAGAGAAAGAGAAAGAAGACCTAGCTTTAGTTTTCGGCTATAAATAGCCTTGTAAGCCATTGTGGCAAAAATGGAAGTTTTAATTAAGTTTTAATTCAGTTTTTATTAAGTTTTTTATAGTAGTGTAAAGTATGTTCAATTAACCTCTTCTTATGCTTTTGTACATTTTTTGTTTTAATGAAAAATTTAAGCAGTTTTACTTCATAAGCTCTCATAAGGCATTATTTGAGTTTATTACTTGTTATATAAAAAAAAGCTTTATCATAAAATTTACAAGTTTTAACACATGTCAAGTTCTTATATAAATACTGTTTTTAAGTTGAATTTAGTTCATAAATACTCATTTGATTGTGATTTGGAAAAATAAGCAATATAAGCTTATTGCTTCAGGTTTAGATAGGCTAAGGAGACATTAGACTAGGCTTTTTAGGCCACTCACTCAGAAAGAGTGGCCTTGTTTCTGAGACAACAAAATCCAAGGTTTAAATTCTCATTTTCCAATTAGCTTAATTTTAGCTTTAAACACTAGCTTATTTGTTTTCAATATTTGTTAACACATTAGGTTAGGCTTGTTAGTTAGCTGTTTTAAGTCTTTATTGCATAATTTTTGTCTAGTCTTAGTTTACAACTTAAAACTGTCATAAGTATTAGTATAAGCTAGTAGAGAAACTAGCTTATTTTTCTTAATAAGCTAGGATTTTTAGTTTTAAAATAGTTTAAATAGGTCAAAATAAGTAGGAGTAGATAAAAGGTTTTTAAAGTTTTAGTTTAAAAATGTATTTTAATCCCATTTTGGCTTGACAGTTTTGAGATAAAGGGGTGTTTGGCATAAGCTTAAAAACGGGTCAAAAATGGTTTTTGCATGGGTTGGGGTACTTGGCTAATTTTAGCTTAAGTTTTTTAGGCAAGTTTAAGCTGTTTTTTAAAAACATTTTAGTTGGAAATTGTTTTTCAAAAGGTATAAGAACTTTTTCAAAACTGTGAAGTTTTTTAGTAATCCCACAAGTGCTTATTTGATTAAGCACTTGTGGTTTGAGTTGTACATCAAAAAAGTGTGTGATTTGTGTGTTAAAAGAGGGCTGTCACAAGCCCTTTGTCCTTTTGAAAACATTTCTGTCACAGTTTGTAAAAAGCCAAAAGACCTTTTTCACAGCCAAAAATAAGCAAGTAAAAATGCTTTTCCAAAGCTGAAAATTGGTGCACAAGCCCATTTGTCATAGCACTCAATCTGTTTGGGCTTATTTGTGATTTTAGAGCTTATTTGACAGCTTAAAATAAGCTGTCAAATAAGCCCTTGAGGTTTGCCTTAAAGCTCCCCTGGTGCAAAGGGGGAACTTTAGGCTTATTGTTCTCAGCCAATAAGCCAATTTAAGCCCAAGTTTTTGGCTTATTTTAAGAGTATATAAGCTTTTAAATAAGCCCTCAAAGTTTCAGGCCTTAGGAAGCTTATTTGGGTGCTTATTTTTAAGCCCAAACATGCCCTTTGGCTGTTTTTGAATCCCTTAGGCTATAGGATTGCTTATCTTTTGATTCTAGCTTATTCAGCTTATTCCACAAGCTTAAACTGTTTCCCAAGAGCTTTTTAGGTTAGGTTAGATATTTAGTTTGCAAATGTTCCTTTTTCTAGCTTATTTGTCCTAGCTTTAAGCACTTTTTGCCTTTAAGCTTCCTTTAAGCTTTTCTGCCATAATAAGCTTCCACAGCCTATCTAGTTTAGCTTATCCTTTCCTTTTTAGCTCATTTAGTTTAGTTTAAACCATTTAGCTTATTTTAGCTTTTATCTTAGCTTAATTCGACCCTAAGTCTAAAAAGACTTAGCTTTTCTTAGCTTATAAGCATTTTTATCATTTCTGCCAACTTTAAGCTTATTTTTAAGCTTATTTAGTGGATTTCAGCAAAAGCTCTAGTTGACAAAGTTGTTAAGCCCCACGAGCTTAACAACTTTGCTTCTTTGAGTTTTCAAAAAAAAAATAAAAGGGGAAGACACTTGGTCCGGGTGAGCAAGACTCGAACCCGAGACCAAGCGGTACATCCCCTTTACACAACACCACTTACCACTGCGCCCTTGGGTCTTTTTCGTTAAAGACCCAAGGCACTTTGGTTATATACACATTTTGTGTATTATAAGCTAATAAGCTGTGAAGCTTATTTCGGGGCTTATTGCATAAGCTGGTGGGAGTTTTCCATTTTTCGTAGGACCTTTATAGTGTAAAGTATTTTTAGAAAATTTTTCAGAATTTTTTGTAAACGTTTAATATTTTTTATAATTTAATTTAGATAAAAGTTTATTTAATTCATAAAAAATACAAAAATTATCAAAAAAATATTTTGCTTTTTTAGAAAATTTTCTTTTGTCATCTAGTTTGTAGGAAAAATATAAAATTTTTCGTAGGGTCATTTTTATAACTTTTTACTTTTTAAAGAACGGGTCCGGGTACGGGATTTTGTTTTGACTCGTTTTTGGGTCAAACGAACTCCGTTTTCGGTCTAGTCTTTTTAATCTTCGTTACTCTGGAACCATTAGAAGTAGTTTTAGAAGCGAAAATTTCTTCGTAGGGCTTAATTTTAAAAAATTAGGTTTTCCCACCTTTTTTGTTCGGGATTATCGGGCCTTCGTTTTCTAGTTTAATTTCATAATTTTCTAGGAGTTTTCTTAAACGTTTTAGGTCCTTATTATCCAATTTGACTTTTCAACTTCCCAAACAACATTCCATCCCTTCAAAACACAAATCTCGTCGTACGATCATACCATCCAGCCTCGTTGGGAATACGAACCCGGAAGCTCTATACAACTTCTCTATCAACAGATATCATGCTTATTAACCTATTCATCTATTACTATATATTTGATATTTTATCATATTATATATATTTTAAGGTATAGTTTGAACGGATCAGCAGTACTAACTAAGATTGACAGTACTAAGTCTTCTCATGGCAGTACTAACTTGAACCAACAGTACAAAGTTGTAGAAGCCCTTAATTCCCAACACAAACCATTGACATGTTTTAAAAGCTGTTATAACTTATGTTCGAACTTCAGTTACAGCCTCATATCATTATTAAATGACATTTCTAAGACTGTAAATGTTATTGATTTTCAGAAGACATGTCATGAGCACCATATTTTTAAATTTTCTGATTTTTTTTAATTTTGTATTTTCTTTTTGAAATTTTTTTATATAAATTGAAAAATCTTTTTGGATTTTTATGATTTTCTTATATACATATGATACATAGGATATGTGAAGAGGGTACCACCGTTACTCTTCCTCTTCGTCTGCCATCTTTATCAAAGTCTCAAGAGACATGCTAAGCATACCAAGCTTATTGATGAGAAATTCAAGTCGTTCTCGTGCTAAAGGCTTGGTGAAAATGTCTGCAAGTTGATACCCTATTCTGAATAAATACATCTCAACCACCCTATTTTCCACTTGCTCCTTTATGAAGTGATGTCTGATGTCAATATGCTTTTATTGGGAGTGTTGAACATTGTTGCAGCATAGAGCAATGGCACTTTTATTATCACTATTAGTGGTATCTTGTTGAATACAAGGCCATAGTCTGTCAGTTGTGATCGCATCTAAAGTATTTGAGCACAACATCCTAATAGGGCGATGTATTCAGCTTCTGTACTAGATATGGCCATGCTCTTTTGTTTCTTTGACGACCAACTCACTAATATTTCTCCCAACAGTTGCATACTTCCAGACGTACTTTTTCTGGTATCTTGGCAACCCGCATGGTCAGCATCTGCAAAAGTTGTTAGAGCAATGAAAGAATCCTTTGAATACCACAGACCCATATTTATGGTTCCTCTTAGGTATCAAAAGATTTACTTAACCACATCTAAGTGCTTTTCGGTAGGCATTGCCTGATACCGGGCACACATGCACACAACAAATACAAGGTTTGGTCTACTTGATGTGAGATACATAAGGGTGCCTATCATTTCACGATAACGTGTAGGATCAATAGCTTTCCTTTGTGGATCTCCATCCAGTTTGGATTTCTCCACCATTGGAGTATCCGCTAGGTCATAGGTTTCCATACCATAATACATAGTGATTCCAAGAGCCGATTTCTAGATGAATAAAAAAAGATGCCTCTGGGGACTTGAAAATTGCAAGCCAAGAAAGAATGATAGTTTTCCCATCATTGACATCTGAAATTTTGAACACATGATTTTTGAAAACGTTTCATAAAGATCAGGTTTAGTGGAGGCAAAAATAATATCATCGTCATAAATTTGTACCAATAATATATAACAACCCAAGAATTTTCATCAACCTATTTTACTATTATCACAATTATACGAGGAAATTTTTCGCTTTATTACATTACTTGCATTGTCAATATCTCATTAAGCAAGGTAACTTGCATAACTAAAGTAGACAAGCTCACGCAACCTATCTATGGCCATCCTGTCTTCATATATGTCAAGCAAACATCACAATATGTCAAGTCAATATCATCATATCCTTATTACAAAGTACATTATTCCTATAATGTACCATTCGCAACGTTATATCAAAACGGGCTTTAAACCGTTATCGGATGCCTCTAAACCCTAATTCCATGAAGGATTAACATCTAAAGTGAATGAACAAGCTACTAAAGCATATGTACAAGAAATATAACATCTCATTTTATATATAAAATCTCTTCAAGTCACGTACAAGTCCTAAAGCTCAATTACAAGTCAGTAAGCATGACACTCTAAATAGTCCGTTTTACCTCCCTGTTTTCATTCTAAATTTCCTTCACCATCACTTGTGAACAGATACCTAAACTCATTTTATAATGGTGTAAAAACCCTAATTATTCCATTCAAAGCTTCATACCTCTTTTTGCATTCAAAACCTAATTCAAAACCATAAACGCCTAAACCAAGCTAATTTCAAAACCAGAACCTGTTGTTCTATGATTTTTACCCATTGTAAACCTAAACCAACTCTTAAATAAGTTATAATTACATAAATTACAACATCCTCAATCATATTCCATCATCATTTCATCATTCTACTTCAATTACACAAGAAATAAATCCAGGAAACCCTAATTATACCTAAATTGTGATTTTTTCCCGTTTACTCATTTTAGACATCTCAATTGTCAGTAAGGCAAACCAAGAGTCATAAGTACACCCATAAATGAGTTTACCAAATCCTTTATCCCTCATTAATTGTGATATGAGTTTAGAGTAGGACCATCATGCTTCAAACCAATATACGAGAAAATACAAAGCTAAAACCTCAAAGCCTTATATGAACCCTAATTCCAAGCTAACGGCTTATTCTTTTCAATTCATCCCATTAACTTAAACAATGATCAAAACCACATTGATAATCCTTTATAAAGGTCCCTAGGATTATTATTTCATCAATCCTAATCTAGAATGTTCGAAATACATGCCAAGAAAGCCAAAGACACCCTAAACGAGCTCTATAAGTGAAACACATGACCTTATTTACACAATATCGACCCATTTTAAACAAAGAACCAAAACACCTAACTTTTTCATCAAGTATCCAAGATAATAACCTTGTAAACCCTTATTAACATTCACATTAGAAAAAGCAAGCTCAAAATCTAAGCTTGAATTCACAAGTAAACCCTCAAACCGACATAAATGGAACCCACAACCTCATTTCTTCCACATCTGGTTTTATAGCATCTACACATCCTATACTAGACCCTCAATGTTTCTGAACATAATTCAAAGATGCATTAACACCTCTTGCTTCAACTAACACAATAAATAGGACTTAGATAGCTCATTCAAACTTGCACCACACACCTCCTCCCCTATAACCCTTATAGCCGCAATCCTTTGCTCCCTTCTGATTCTAGGAATCATTAAAGAATTCAAGAAGTGAGCCCTGAAGATTTGAAGCCCAGGGACACAAGATACAAGGCGTACGAGTAGAAATACTACCCGAAATGACCCCTTTCCACCATTTTTGCTCCTTGAAACTCAAACCCAGGTTTGAATTGTTCTACTTTTGGCTACTACACTCTTATAAAGTTCATATGATTCCTAAATATACTAATGTTTTAAAGTCATAACTCCAATTCATAATCATTTTCCATTTTGATCAAAACCGTACACCAAAAACCCTATTCGCGGTTTCCATAAAACTAAATGTTATAATTATTAAATATTGTTATACACTATCCTAGCATGCTATAACTAATGTTTAAAATAACACTTTATTGATTAATAAAGAAAATTTGATCTAAAACCCCCCCGCGTATAACGTTTTGAAACTCCTATATGACCCATTTTTTACTTCCTAGCTTAACTAATATGGTTATATTAAAAACTTGTGTTGCGTAAAACTTCATATTTATAGTTTATTATAAACTTAAAAAGTCCTATTGAAATTTGTTAAACTAAGCTTGAATGGCAATTGGACATGTTTGTAATATAATCCATGCAAAGGGGTATATATCGAAAACATTCGTGAAAACTTATAACTAAATGACTAATTTTATCCAAAGTTATAACTCAGGGGTCATTTAAAAGTCACTTTTCAAAGTCCAAGGTTATACTGTGTATAACTTTATCAAATTTGAAGGACCAAAGTCGTAAAAATGCAAACTACAAAAAACACATCCCAGGGCTTTATTTGCAATTTTCCAACCCCGAGGGTCCTAAAAATGTAACATTTTGAAAAAAGTAAAAATCATGTTTACAAACATTACAAGACATAACTTTAATTAACGCTTCTCGTGCTTAACATTTCCAGATATTGATTAAAACGCTTAAAACCGATTATATCGTATCACAAGTACTCGGGACTTCATAAAAGGGGTTTTCATCTTGTATTATTGAACGTTCTGACTGAGTTGTTGTGTTACGATTTAAAGTGTCCCTAATCCTCAAATGTTTACTGAATGACTTCTGAATTTATGATGGGCCCAAACGTGATACAATAATAATTCCAAAAACTCTTCAATCCCACTCATAACTCTTAAAACCAAAGTCAAAAGTACAGATCTTCCAAAGACTTCATATTTACTCATAGTTGCATGACGTGAACAGTTTTCTATCATTATATTACTTATCAACCTTCCCCGGTTAAGATTGTGATAAGGTCGTCAGCTTTCATTTCAGAATAATTATTACATCTACCTATCAGGTGAGATTCATAACCTCGCCTTTACTTATTTACATGTTTTATAAACCCGCGAGGGGGATACATGCTTGTTACAAACTCTTTTACATACTCATTTATCTGTATAACAGATGTATTGTATTATTTTCAATGACTTATAGAGTTTCATAGCCACTTTAATCTCTTAATGCTTTAATAAACCCAAAAGGGGATACTGCTATAACATAACGACTACAAATGTTTTACCAGACAATATGCTAACTAATGTATCAATACAATCCAATGTTCCCTAAGTTAAAATCACTACAAGTCATTAAATTTGACTACAAGTCGTTAAATTGACTATGGATGTTAATCTGTTAGTATCATAAATCCTACAAGTCGTTAAATTTGACTTCGAGTTGTTAAATTGACTTTGGATATTAATGTGTTAGTTTCATAAATCCTACAAGTCGTTAAATTTGACTTCGGAGCTCGTTTAAATTGACGTTTGGAATTAAAAATCCATTCAAGTCAAGTAAATTTGACTTCGAGATCGTTATATTGACTTTGGATGTTAATATTTATGATATAAGAGCTATCTTCGAGTCGATTAAATTTGGACTTTTGATGAAAAAGAGTTGAAATCATGAGAATAAGACCAATCAGACCAAACAAGGCAATAACGGGATAATACATTGTTACTATGATTCATTGCGATTATTACTAATAACGGGTATATAATAACATGACCCAAGATCATAACAAATAGCATTTCATAATAAGATGTTTTAAATAATTATTTATACTATTACTTGTATACAAACAGTTATATATCAAACCTATGAATTTCACTCAATAAAAAACAATTGTGTGACTTTTTAGCATGTATATCTCAGGTAATTGAAGCAAGTTGGCGCAAGCGGAGTGGCATAGAGACCTCAAGATGGCTTGAACTATTATCATTCAAACAGGATGTTATAGATTTTGGGACCTCCCTTTGTAAAAATCTATTTGAAATGAATGATAAACGTATTTTGTGAACAAACGTCTCTTTTGGTGTTCGATTTCTCTAATGATTTTGATTGGTTTGTTTACCATGAAGTAATACCCCAGATTAGCTTCCGCAGTCTATAATGTAAAAATGAGGGGGTGTTACAGATTGGTATCCAGCGCCATGGTTATAGAGAACAATGCAAAACCTAACTATAACCACATTCATTTTCAGTCCAACAAGGTCTCCGTGCCACTACATTTCCGGAACAAGTAAGTTAAATATACATATCTATTAACTATTACATAAATAACTATGTTATTTACAAACAAGGTTGTTATCAGACTTGTCTCTTTTCTCCAACACGCTCTACTTCCTGATATTGAGGATAACTTTTCCTCTAATGTAATATTCTTAACTATATTTCGGTCTCATCAGATTATTTCTCAGCTTCAGCGGGAAGCAGATCTTTTAACTCTTCGAAAAACTCTACAGATAATATGATCCCACTAGTATTCTCATCTTTCTACAATAATACTTATTTGAAGGACGTACACGCATTTCATGCTAAGGAATTACCTATTTCATCACCAGGATTCCTATTACTCAACAGCTATTTTGACTCCATCATTCGTTATTGACCACCAATCTTTACTATTGATCCTCGATATTTTTTTTGTTCCAAAGAACTATTACCACTAAGAAGCAATCTATTCTCCATCTTCTCTCTCAACTATGTTATTTTACTTCATTTCGAATCAAACTTTGTAACTTGGCGTATCAACCATCTCCTTAGTTATACACCTAAAACCCTCCTCAGTATTGAAATAGGAAATGTTCAGATAAGATGTATCTGAAACATCCTTGAGAAACAAGTTCAAAGAAATTTTGAATTACTTAATAAACTTATCTTGTCTTCCCGCAACGAGAAATATGGAAGAAGGACGATTGGAAAGATTGATCATACGAAGGCATAGTGACGAACTAAAAGATAGTAACATGAGAGAATCCAGTACTCTTATTATCAGACTTCAAAAGAGCGGTTTTAGGCAAAAGGATAAGAATTGCCTTGCTCCCTTCAAAATTTCCCATCTTGAACAAAACATTGAGAAAATCCAAGCTCGACACCAAACAGGATCAAAGATCTTTAGGAGTCATCTACTTTTATCAAAAATCATCAAGCTATTTATAAACTTTATCCAATCCAACGGATGTGTGTTATAAATAAATAAATTCTATAGTCAAATATAGACAATAACAAGTAAGAAGGCAAGTTATTATATACAGGCCATCCCGTTTCGTATCTTAAAATTTCCAACTTATCTCTCTCTTACATCATCATCGTTCTCTCATCATTGTATCATATCCTCCGTCTCCATGAATCATACCATAACTTCTAAGTGCTTAAAAATCCAAAAATAAGCAAATCTCTTAAGCATCTTAAGCATCCCCTTTTTCTAAAGTATTACCTTATCAAAACTTGTGATATCATTCTTACTACGTGTTATCATAACATTATGATGAGAATGCCTCCCAAAAGGACGTCAACATCCGAAACACCAGCCATAACTTTGGATGCCCTCCGGCAACTGATTGCTGATTTTACTGCAGCCCTGGAAGCACAAGCTGCTACCATGGCAAATGCCGACAATCCCAATAGGAATACTGGACCAAGAGAACCTCCTGTAGCAAAAAGAGGAAACTACAAAAGAAATTCATAAATTGTCAACATTCTACTTTAAATTGCATGGAAGGAGCTGTTACCTCATCCGCTGGTTTAGAAACCCCACTAATCGGTGTTTACCGGTAGTCAAGTAGTGCCATGAAGACAAAGTGACATTTGCTACTAGGTACTCTAACGAATGATGCCTTGGTCTTGGAGGAATGCATACGCCCAACAAACAGAATAGAACAAGCCAATAGGATCACCTGGACCGAATTAAAGAACTCTTAACCAATAATATTTGCCTCTGAACAAAGTCCAAGAAAATGGAAGACGAATTTTACAACTTGTTGTGGAAAGGAAAAGAATCTTAAGATTACATTAAGGAATTCCAAGAATTAGCCGTCTTATTCCTAAACATGGTACCGAAATTCCAATAAACTAACTCGTGGAAGTCTCATCAATGGAGAACCCACAGAAGTATAAAGGAAATGTTACTGCCTCGAAGCCTTACACTAGGAGGAAGCATCAACATAGCCCTATAGATTAAATATACAGAAAAATAAAGCGTGATCTGTCTAGAAACCAATGATCGCAAACAAAAGCTTAAGGATGAGAGAAACATCATCAACAACAACAATAACAACCTAACATGATACCCATCACAACAGAATAGAAGACAAGAACCTTCAGAACTTATACTGCCACCAATGGAAATGCTGGGAAACCTTCTCTTAGTGTAAGAAGATGTAGACAACATCAAAATCGGGACCTTGCAGTTGTCAAGTGTCATTATTGTAACAAGATAGGTCACCAGACCAAGTACTGTGCAAAAACAACAGGCCACCTAAAGCAAACTTAGAAACAGAGCTTGCTCACTCTTAGAAGAACTCTCAAGATATCACTCTCATCAGAAAAAAGAATCTTCTCAATCTAAAAACACTAATCATCAAGCTACAATCCTTGTCGTTTGTTGTTCTTATTCTACTACAAGATACTTAGCATAAGTATCAACTCTTTTTCATATGTAAAGTTATGTATTCTGTTACGTCTTGTTATCTGATGATATCAAAACTCAACATCATTTGTCGATTCTATTATGTTCAACTCTGAAACATAAATTATCATCCTCGACTATATAGGCGTTAGTACACATCTCAATATTTCCTTACTTTTCATGATCATACCATATTTTCCGTATTATGTTTTTATGCTTAGGTAAGAAGATTTAATATCATCTAATGAAATGGAAATAGGACGCCTCTACGTCATTTAAATAAGGAAATGATAAATCTCTGAACTATGAATTTATAAGTTCTCAGTTACAAGGAGTTGGACACTTCTTTTTGTAAGTGACAAATTATAAATAAGTAGGCTTAAGTATAACATTCGTACAAACAAGTTTCTTTCAATCCATTTATACAAACAATTCCTTTTCTTCATTTAATCATTATCATTATTACCTTCATCATCTGTTCATTCCAAGAATCTGTATCTCACATGATTAGCAACCCTCTTACAAATTCATAATCATTCCTTGACATCACTCATTCCATGATCTCCGTATCCTAAAATTCTCTGTTATATTCTGCAACCTAATAATAAGAAACACACAAGGAGCTAACAATGTCAAACGTATTTCAAAACCACTAGGTATGAAAATTTTTGACAAAAAAGACTTGTGATATCAATTCTAAATGATGTTGACTTAAATGGTACTGAATAACGATTCGTTACGATCATAGTAACACGTGCAGAAGCATGAGGAGAAGTGGCCGATAACCCACAGGTACCACAAATCAAAAGTATTTCATCCCACCTAGGTTTCTATTCAGAATCTGGAAAAAATCTATTGACCTATCATCATGATCCGTGGTTTTGGTAAATAAGTAGAACGTGTGAAAAGAGTAATTATATAATTTAAGGAGAAAGCGTAACATGAATTATAAAATGCATCACACACGGTTGGACGTGTGACTTTATTAACCTAACATTAAAAATCAAATTCATGCCCATACCGTACAACTATTCACAATAACTTTCACTTAAATCTCGGACGAGATTTCTTAAAGGGTGGAACTATAACAACCCAAGAATTTTGCATCAACCAATTTTACAATTATCACAATTATAACGGGAAATTTTTTGCTTTTAATACATTACTTTTCCTTGCATTGTTCACATATCTACATTAAGTCAAGGTAAACTTGAATAACTAAAGTAGACAACTCACGCACCTAAACTATGGCCATCCATGTCTACATATAGTCAAGCACACATCACATATGTCAAGACAATAATCATCATATCCTTATTACAAAGTATATTATTCCTATAATGTACCATTCACAACGTTATAATCACAAAAACGTGCTTAAAACCGTTATCCGATGCCTCTAACCCTAATATTCCATGAAGGAATTAACCTCTAAAAGTGAATGAATCTAGCAACAACACAATGTACAGAAACAGCAATATAACCTTCTCATTTGAAAATATATAAATCTCTTCAATATCAAAGATAAACAAGTCTCTAAAAGCTCAATGTACAAGTCATTAAGCATGACATCTAAAATAACCGTTTTACCTCCATTTTCATTCTAATTTCTTCACCATCACTTGTGTACAAGCTAATAAACTCATTTTATAATGTTTAAACCCTAATTATTCCATTCATAAGCTTTCATACCTCTTTTTGCATTCAAAACCCTAATTCAAACCCTAAACCCTAAACAAAGCTAAGTTTCAAAAACCAAGACCCTTTCTTGATTTTTACCCATTGTAAACCTAAACCAACTCTTAAAAATAATTATTAATAAACTAAATTACAACATCCTCAATCATATTCCATCATCATTTCATCATTCTACTTCAATTACACAAGAAATAAATCCAGGAAACCCTAATTGTGATTTTTACCCGTTTGCTCATTTTCAGACCATCTCATTCTCAAGTAAGCAAGCCCAAGATCATTTGTAAACCCATAAAATATTACAAACCTTTATCCATCAATAACCATCCTTGCTTCAACAATATCCGAGAAATTACAAACTAAAAAAACCCTAAAAGCCTTATATGAACCCTAATCCAATCCACGACTTATTCTTTCAATTTCAACCCATTTTAACTTAAACCAATGATCAAACCTCATTGATAATCCTTTATATAAGTCCTAGGATCAGTATTCCATCATTCCTAATCAAGAATATTCGAAATACAAGCCAAGAAAGCCAACACCCAAACGAACTCCTATATGAACACAATGACCTTATTTACTCAATACTCGACCCATTTTAAACCCAAACACCTATTCATTTTTCACATCAAGTATCCAAATAAAACCTTGTAAACCCATAATAACATATCACATTGTAAGCAGCACAAAACTAAGCCTTGATACACTAAAGAAAACCCTAAACCGTACCAAATGAGGAACCCACAACCTCATTACTTCAATTTTAGAACCCTTTTAACCCAAACCAGTACTAAATCCTATTTGACAATCCTTATTACTGACTCTATGAAAGTATTCCAACCATCATTACACATTGTACACTAAATGTGAGCAAACAACCTTTGAGATCGAACCTAAAACCCTAAATCTGGACTCCGCAAGGGACTAGCTCCTTTTGACTCCATTTAAACTCACCCATCGTGCAGATAGTACATGACGACCTCTAGATACTCTATAGCAGCTTTACACACCAACTTTTACCACCATTCTTGCCAAAACAAAGCCACATGAACCCTTCTTTTTATCTAAACCAGCCTGCGGCAGCTAACAAGCTTGTCCACACCACAACCTGGCTTCTTAGACTTCACATCGGTTTTAATAGCTTCAATAACATCCCATACTAAGACCCTCCATGTGTCTTGAACAATTCGAAAGTGCTTACTAACAGATCCTCTTGCTTCTAAACTACTATAAATAGGACCTTAGATAGCTCATTCAAACTTGCACCACCCCTCCTCCTCTAAACTCCTTATAGGCAGGCAAATCCTTTGCTCCCTTATGATCTTAGTATCATTAAAGAAGTTCAAGAAGCGAAGCCCTGAAGATTTGAAGCCTCGGGAACAAGATACAAGGCGTACGAGTGGAAATACTACCCGAAATGACCCATTTCCACCTTGTTTTGCTCCTTGAAGTCAACTAGGTATTGAATGTTCCTACTTCTGCAACTATAACTATATAATAATCATAAATGAATCCTAAATATACTATTGTTAAAGTTCCATAACACAATTCATACACAGTTCCGTTTGAGCCAAAATCGTACAAGACTATTACCGAGAACCCTAATATCGCATTTTTCTTAAAACTAAATGTTATAATGAATAAAATATTGGTTGAAAATATATCCTATCATGGCTTAACATGTTAAAATACCCACATTAATGATAAATGAAGAAATTTTACAAAACCCCGGCGAGTTTACATTTTGAAACCCTAATATGACCCATTTTTTACTTCCGTAGCTTAAACGAATCATTATTTTAAACTTGGGTTTGCGTTAAAAACTACAATATTTTAGTTTAATAACACTATAAATGTTCTATTATAAATGTTAAACAACGCCTGCATAGCAATTTGTGACATTGTTTGTAATATAATCCATGCAAGGGGTATATATCATAAAAACATATTAATGTGGTTTTAATGTAATTTACAAATAGTTTCCTTATCTTATTATTTACTCCTTGTAAGTCATGATCTCTCCCTATATAAAGAGATCATAGACAAAAGTTATTACATAAACCATCCATTAAAAACAAAAGGCTCTCCCACCACAATGAGAGTCTAGATAGTTAAATAGCAAGTCGACGAATTAGTTAGTTTATTATTTAGATTATTAAAAGTTAGATGAAAGCCTCAAAGGATTGTTATCTTTTTATAGTTGTAACCATTTATTCTGATCAAATTAATGGAGGCCTGAATGTTTAGTAGTAAAAAAAAGGGATCAAAATCGTTATTATAAAACTCTACAAGCTGGTGGAGAAATATGAAGATTTGGTCAAATATTCTACAGGATAATTAGGAAACATATTAATGTGGTATTAATGTAAAATAAAATAGTTTCTTATAACATTGATTACATCCTTTGTAATTCATGACTGCTCCCTATATAAAATATCATAGACATAGTTTACATAGCCATCCTTAGAAAACTAGAGCTCTCCCAATGAAGTCTAGATAGTATAGATTGCAATCGACTGATGAGAGTCCGAATAGCACACCATATTTAGTTGGTGTAAGCCCCATAGTTATAGTAGGGGGTAATAGGTGAAATCGAATAATAGAAAACCTGTATCATAAACAGTAGATATGTGTTCTTATTATTTCGCTTCTAGTTATCAAATCATTGTTAATCTTATCCTAGATGGAGCAAAACGTATCATCACATGTCAGCCAATATCAATCAAATCGCCACAGTAATAAAAAAGCCAAATATGAACAAACCTTCTACTTCATAATTCAAAACACAAAAAACATAACCTTGTAAAGAACCCTAGATCAAGAGCCCCATGGCTCTGATACCACTTGTAGACATCCAAAAGACCGAAATGTTTCATTGAATCGTTTAACTCAGGTTGTTTAGACCTTATATTCTAGATAATATCATGTACATAAGTTATAAAAACAAAGCGGAATAAGAACAAAAGATATCAACAAGGTGTTCTTCATAATAACCAAACATTCTAACATAGCCCCAATTCTAGAAGATCATACCTAAACGGTTACTACTAACTAGTAACAGGAATCATAGATTCCATAAAGTGCTAAAAACAAACAAACAAACCCTAGGCTCTACAATAAACAGTATCCTAGGCACTACACACACACAACACCTTTAGGTCGACTACAATCATTCTCAGTGAATTTTTCTACAAATGCCTAGACCATCCTTTCTAGCATAAGAGGTCCTAGCTACAAGGAAACTAATAATGATAAATAATGAAAAAATCAATTTATTTATTCTTCAATCATTATCTTTGACCAAATCTTTCATTTCTTAATATTTTTGTAGTATTCTTTAGACTACTACTGTGTGATCCTTCATATTCCACTGTTTCATTCATGTTTTGTCTTATCAACTCAAAATATAATTCCGAACACCTTTCACAGCCAAGTTCCACAACTCGGTCTCCATCTTCTGGTAATCGTTTCTTGGACAGTACACTTTTGTCATCAACTTCATAATTCAGCACAACTTATGCATAGCGGCCTCAATCCTAATGATTCTCTTGTGTGAGTTCCACCAAGTCAATGCACTATTTACAGTGTGCACTAAAAGAAGCAAACTATCACTTGGTACTTCCTGACAATTGCTAATGTGGAATACTAATTCCATCTTCTTCAAACCAACAGATTAACCCAACAACTCCATTCGAGTTCATTAATGTTTAAGTGGTTGGCACTTCAGGAAGTCTTGGTATGTGCACTCTCTAGCAGACATAAATCTTCTGAAGTTATAGCCATATTCTCCTCCGTTTCCATTACCATTTCCATTTCCTATATTTCCATTTCCTCCATTTCTATTTACTTCTTGTTCACCCTCATCTCCCATAAGGGGTCTAAGGTTTCTAACAGTGTCGCGCACTCTTAATCTTCTGCCATCCGGTGATCGCTTGCTCGTTACTCCCTCAAATCAGTGTCCTTGAACCTCCAGATCCGTGTGTTAGGCATGTCTATCAATATAACAATACACAACATGATGAAATTTTCATTGTTGAGAAAATGATATTTGTTAACGGGGTCGAAAATAATATAACAAGTTTTATTAAACGGAAACAAATCATAATAACTTCATGATAATGCCACGATTCAGTAATAATGCAATATGCAATAGGCAAAAGAAAATATATCATTAAGTTAGGAATATCAAATATAGAATGGTAACATTTGGTTTCATATCATCAATACAAAATGTTACAATATTGCTCCAAAATATAGGATTTACAAATCCCTACAATGAGCTAATATTAGGCGTTACGAGTCAATACTAGGATAATCGCGAAAAAATCTAAGAACGGCAACCCAAATGCCTCCTGGCACAAGCCTCAAGCCTAGCAATCCTCATACGATCATAGAATCTAAAACGTCGAATCTGTCTCAACTCCCTCTGCACACGCAACTCACTACATCGAAATCGGGTAACTCTCTGACTCTCAACATCCACAATGTCTCTAAGTCTCCTATTATCCCGCTCTAGCTCTCCGATCCTCTCCAACATATCAGCACTCTGTTGTCCCATCACTACGATCTTGTATCCCTGATCCCTCTAGACACTCTCAATAACCTGAACACGATGAACCAGAATCTCCTCAGTATGATCATGAAACCTCTGAACCACTCTCTCCCAAAGTCTTATACTAACCTCTACATCTTCCCTCCTGAGCAGACTAGGATATCATCAGCTACCACAGGGATGAGTATCTGCTACTACACTAACCTCAACTAGGCTCTCAATACCTGTCTCCAAACTATATCCTCTCGATCAATTAGCCCAACTACAACCTCTAACATCAATCCAATCTATCTCTATAGAGCATACCGCATAAGTGAATACATTTGTGCAATCTCCTTTCCTGAACCTTGGGTCAAACTAAAACCATCAGCTCCTCTCAACATCAACAACTATCTCTAAATTATCCCTCTAGAACCTAGACGGCTCAGAACTCACAATCCACAAAGTCCAACATCCCACTCTAAGTAGCATAATGGCTCAAAAACTATCCTCCGAACAACCCTTTAAATCCATAGCTGTCTCAGGACTCCTAATCCTCTTAGATGATGGTAAAAGATCAGCACGTACATAAGACAATGCTCCAAGGGTAGGTGAAGATAATGGTACATATGCAACAAGAGATCTACTCCTCTTGCGAGAAAGGCTCGCAGAAGAAGAATCATGAGATGGTCTCTCGAAAATAGCAGATGAACGATGAACACTCTTAGTCGTAATCCAAAATGAACAAAAATGATGACTATATCTATATTACCCGATGGTATGCTGTAAAGAATGATCAGAAGATGAACGACAAGATCATAATCAGATAAAGCATCGCAGAAAATCCGAAGAAATCTCTGATGAAGCAACAGAAGAATGAATGCTCGATGATGAATTCATCTGAAGAAAAATGAATTCGGAAGAGAATAGTCAACTAAAATGTCTCTCGACAAGACGAATAGTCGGCATCGTCCAACCCTCTTCTTCGCACATCATGTGTATCCACGCCCAATAAGATGTTAAGCGTAACGGTCGACCATTAGGGATAAGAAGCTGTCCCCGGTGCAAAGAACCATGAATCGACGTCCGAAGTGCACCAGATGCTTGTAAGGCGACCTATGAGTAAAAGGGTAGATCATTAGTGAATTGTACCAAGGGAAGGTGAAGGTGTGTGGTTATCAGGTATATCATTGTCTGAAGAATCATTGGTCACTGAACGAAAAGGATGAATAGATGGTAGTAGTGGTATCATGAATCTGTATGAACGGATTCCTCGGATGCATCAACACCTATAAATCAATAATGCAGTGAGTAATCAGGTGATGCGATAGTATAAATATGGTGATGAAGGAATAGTAGGCTGAAAATAGTATGGTATCAATTGTGGTAACATATGGTTAGTAGTGGATCACAGAATGTGTAGTATCGGAAAAGTAAGTAAGGACAATAACAAACAAGAAAACTCGCCAAATAGGTGTCCCACGACGCTATCCTTTAAATGAATCTGAAAAACGGATAACCGACATATCATGACCTGCACAAGCAAAATTTATATAATATCCTTTATACCAACCATGCATGATGCGGGAAAGAATGAACAAATAGGTAAATAAACGAATGAAATGAATGAATAGACCATCAAATGCAGTACCGCGAAAAGAAATGCAATATAATTATAGTAATATTAGTTATACTTAGTATTTAATTATATAGTACATATACATATTACGTATATGTAAAATCACGTAAGGCACATAATCACGTAGGATCACATACTGGTAAATAGTCCAAACTAGTATTATACAACCTGGTTCTCTAAAACCTGTGGCACTTGATCCATCTGTCAACAAGAATCCCCCAAATAGGTCCCCGTACAGATATAAGTGTTCGAGGGCGTGACATCATCCAATATCTCAAGTACAAAGCATAAAGAACGACCTCTAAGGGTACGGTTTAAAAATAAACACCGTTGCATAAAAATAAAATAATAATAAGTTTTACATTGATCAAATTTAAAAGATACAAAAGTTAAAATGCGGAAGCTTAAATAAGTTCAACAACGGTATTTAAAGACATAGATAGGTTTTTGGTAAACCGATTCAGGCAAATAGACTTCACATAAGCCAAGCAACAACGTCCATGCTAAGCACCTGAGAAAAACATGCTTAAAACGTCAACATAAAGTTGGTGAATTCATAGGTTTTGTTCAAACGTATTAAATGTGGACCATAAGATTATCAAAACGTATGTGATAGTTATAGGAGATACAACTTCACATAAAGAGGCATTTACGTTGCACTAAGCTCATGAAACTGAAGCTAATACTGAAAGATAGCATGTACAGTGCTATAAAGGCTTGCCCGACCAAAGACCACCTAACTAGTTTCGACATGACGTACATCCGTTAGTCCTTGGCAAACTCGGACTAGTAAGTGCTTCTTACCCGGATAGGGATAATTAGTCCCAATAGATCTATTTATTCACTCGAGCTCACTTAACCATCCAGTCGGATAAAGATGATTAACAGTTCATGATAATTAGGGCAATAGTGGTCTAAACGCTACTTAGGCAACATGTAAACGAGAAATTTCTTACGTATAGTACTTGTGTCCAGTTTTAAAAGCAAGCAATGTTTCTCACCCCAAGTTATAAAACAATATTTCAAAACAAATAAACATGGGGCTATGAACTCACCTTGATTGGTGAATCGAAGAAGAATAGTCTAGAATAAAATCACACGATAACGAATGACGGTTCGTATAGACAACCTATGAAATGAAGGTTTGGTTTAATATCGGAGTAGCGCAGAAGTGCGGATAATGCATAAGCATGTACTAGTGTACTTTTGTTAATATATTTCCAAAAATTAACACTTGTGATCATATAATAGTTAAAATGTTTTCGTAAGTAAATTGAGTAAATAAGAGTACGTATATTAATATTATATACATATAAATTTATAAGTAAAAATATATATTTTATATATATTTTTATATATATATACATTGTTCGGCACATTATTAAATTCTTATATATCTAGTTTTATCATGTGCGTTTTCTAATATTTAATAAGTATAATAATTTATAAAAATTTCGGCATGACCCGTTTGTGTTTACACGTTTTCCAAAGTCGTAGACTTTAATAAAAACCATTTTCAAATCACTTTCAATCCACTTTTCATAATTACAAACTATACATCATCAACGTCCAACGTTTTAAAATGAGTTAAACATATAGCATCTAAGTCGTACACTATTAAATAAGCTATTCATGAACTTATCCAATAAGCTACACCATAGCTTAACGCCTTGGTGTATTGTATTTATGTTGGGCCTTGGCCCGTTAAGTCTAAAAATGTAGTTTTACTTATCCATATAATCCGATAAGCAAAACATTAACTAATAAACACGCGACTTAATAATAAGCTATCAATAAGCTCACAATAAGCCACAATAAAATAAGCCGAACCACATAAGCTCAAGAATAAGCTTGTGGTGTTGGCCTTGTATGTGGGACGCGGCTAAAAGCCAAGCAAACCATATTCGGACTTATTTATTAAGCCGAACAAGTTTATCATTTGTCCTTTCAAAATAAGCTAGAAAATAAGCTAACAAATATAAGCCGAAAATAAAATAATCTAAACAAACACTTCTTCCTTCTTTTCTATACTTGGGCCGAACCAAATAATAAGCCCAATAAGCCAAAATAATCAAATAAGCTTTTCCAAAAGCTTATTAACATAAGCCGAGTATTATAAGCTATAACATACCATTTTTATTACACAAAAATAACCACGATCACAAAACTATGATTTCCTTATATTTCTTTTTATTATTTTCGAAATATATGCATAACCTTTTAAGGTTTATGTAGTTTTAAAATCTTTGTTTTTACAAAATAAGTTGTACAACTAGCATGTATGCATCAAGATGATTATGAAAGTACAAGTTATTTAAAGATTAAGAGACTTACAAAAAGAAGTGGTTTAGAAGGATGATTGATGACTAGAAACAACCCAAATGTTGTTTATAACTAACCCGAATACAATAAATATCAACCACGAACACAATATCTTCAAAGGTTTTTGATCAAGATTGGAAAATTATGAGTGTGTGTGTGTTTCTTGGGTGGTTCGAACAAAAGAGAGCAAAAGAGAAGAGAGAAAACTCAATTTTTAGTGTGTGTATTATGAATGAGAAAATGGAAGTAACATGTATAAGTAATGCAAAGTTTACTTCACACACTAAAAGTGTGTTTTTGTGTGTGCGTGTAATAGGACAAGAGAAATAGAGGCGACCAAAATAATCTCCCAATCACAATGAAACTAGGACAAAAATGAGTTGGAACTTTGTCTTATTGATTTTGAATTCAAAATGGCATCCAAGGGTTTAAGGGGTGTTGGTTTGGACGCATGCATGCATAAGAGGGGGGGAAGGGGGGGGGGACCAAAATGGTTTGTAAAATTTATGGTGGCTAGTTGCTACCTTGTATCGATTTAATAATTCCAGCCTTCCATGCATAGCTTACATTTTGTAAATAAAACACGATTCACGCAAGTAACGAAAGCGAAAAAAAAAAAAAAAAAAAAAAAAAGGGAAAAAAAAAAAGGGGGGGGGGGGAAAAAAAAAAAAAAAAATAACGGTACCACCAAAAATTATGAAATTTTAAATATTGCCTTAAAATATAAAAACGTGGCTATTGCAAAAATACTACAAAGTTTGGTGTCCCGGTTCACTCCCGGCGACGATTCTCAGATAAATAGCGGGAAAACTTCCCGGTTAAACGTAAAAGTTAACGAAACTTTAAAAATTCAAATTAGCGACCGGTAACGGCTAAATTAATGAACGGAAATTTACGGGGTGTCACATCCTTTCCTCGTTAAAATAGCTTTGTCCTTAAAGCTTACGACGTAGTTTCTGCCACGGGCGCAGAAATTGGGAAAAGATGAGGGTACTTCTTTTGCATTTGATCTTCACACTCCCAAGTGAACTCAAGATCTCTTATAGAGTTCCAGCGTACCTTGAAAATGGGAATACGACTCTGCTTTAGACGTTTGACCTCACGGTCCATGATCTTGACAGGTTCTTCGATGAAGTGGAGTTTGTCGTCGATTTGGATTTCATCCAACGGTATAGCAAGAGGTTCATCAACCATGCACTTCTTCAAATTCGAGACGTGAAACATACTATGAACTCTACTCAACTGCTCTGGGAGTTCACGACGATAGGCAACAGTTCCTACTTTGTCTACGATCTTAAAAGGTCCAATATAACGAGGGTTCAACTTTCCCCGTTTGCCAAAACGTATCACCCCTTTCCATGGTGACACTTTCAGCAAGACCTTATCTCCTATTTGAAACTCAAGGGGTTTTCGTCTTACGTTGGCATAACTCTTTTGACGATCACGGGCAGTTGGATACAACTCTTGATTTGAACGATCTTTGGTATGTGCTTAATTACACATACCTTTTACCTTTAAAAACAAGCTAAAATAACCAAAAACGGACTTAAAATGCCAAAGATACGCTTGTTTTGCTAATTGTATTGTGCAGGAACGGATAACTAAGAAAAGGACGAAAAACAAAGCCAAAACGACAAAACCGGACTCGGAATGGAAAAGACTGTGAAAGACAAAGCCAAATCAAAGCCGGAAAGTCAATCAAGTCAAAAAGTCAACAGAAAAGTCAACTGGTCAAAGTCAAAGTCAACCCAAGTCAACCCCAGAGCCAAAGTCAAAGAAATAAAAGTTAGGGCTAGAAATTGCCAAACCCTAAAACATATATAAAAAAGACAGTGAAGAAAAGAGAGAAAATAGAAGAAAGGGCTGTTTTTGCAATAACACTCAAAGTGACAAGTGGGGGGGCAAAACTGCCAACCCCCTAAACTTGTACCCACAAGACTAGTGGTGAAAAGTATTAAATAACTCGTTGGGGACTTTTTTTTGCAAGTCCCCAAAAGTTATTTAACCACAGGGACGACGGGTGTAATTAAACAATAAACCATGAGGGGCCATTTTTGCCAAATGGTGAAACTTTCACTCTGTTACAACCTCTAACACCTTTTCCCGCTCGTTTTTCCCTCCCAAACAACTCACGGGTTGTTTAACCCGTTTTTACCCCCATGAACCTTCACCACCACCATGGATATTCATCTCCCCCCTCCTCCACTACCTTTCCCAGCTACATATGTGCCAAGTTGGCAATCCCACACCCCCCAAGACCTATTTCGATGGCCGAGATTGATTTTAAAGATTGAAGGGCCAAGATTAAAGGCTGTGACACTCTCACAAAACAAACACACCTGTGTTTGTGTGTCTACAAACAAGCACAACAAGAAGAGAAAGAAAAAGAAGACCTAGCTTTAGTTTTCGGCTATAAAAAGCCTTGTAAGCCATTGTGGCAAATATTCCAAGTTATATTCAGTTTTAATTCAGTTTTTAATTAAGTTTTTATTGTAGTTTAAAGTGTTTTTAAGTTAATGTCTTTTATGCAATTGTAATTCTCAGTTTTAATAAAAAATTAAGCTCTTTTTACTCAATAAGCTCTCAATAAGCTCATTATAGCTTATCCTTGCTAATAAGATCTAATTTAGCTTAAAACTTGTTATAAGCCCTTTCATACTGTTTTAATTTGAATTCAGCTCATAAATGTCCATTTGAGTGCATTTTGGAAGCTATTTGAAGAAATAAGCTAATATAAGCTTATTGAGCTTATTGCTCAGGTTTAGAGGCTAGGGAGCCATTAGGACAGGTTTTTTTTAGGCCACTCACTCAGAAAGAGTGGCCTTGGTTCTGAGGCAACAAAAATCTAAGGTTTCAATTCTCTATTTTCACTTAGCTTATCTTTTAGCTTAAGGTATTAGCTTATTTACTTCTTATCTTTGCAAATACATTAGTTTAGGACTGTCATTTGGCTGTTTTAGGTTCTCATTGCATGAATGTGTGTAATTTCATCTTATCTTTCAAAACTGTCATAAGTAGTAGTATAAGCTAGTAGAGAAACTAGCTTATTTTTCTTAATAAGCTAGGATTTTTAGTTTTAAAATAGTTTAAATAGGTCAAAATAAGTAGAAGTGGATAAAAAGTTTTCAAAGTTTTAGTTTAAAAATAGGTTTTAAACTCCCTTTGGTTTGACAGTTTTGAGATAAAGGGGTGTTTGGCATAAGCCTAAAAATGGGTCAAATTGGTGTTTGCATGGGTTAGGGTAATTGGGTTAACTTTAGCTTAAGTTTTTAAGTAATTTTAAGCTGTTTTTAGAAAGTTCTTAGTTTTAAAATAGATTTCTAAAGTTTTTAAAACCATTTTCATCACTGTGAGGTTTTTTAGAAACCCACAAGTGCTTATTTGATTAAGCACTTGAGAGTTTAAGTTTAAGGTTCAAAAGAGTGTGTTTTGTGTGTCTAAACAAGGCTGTTAGAAAGCCTTGGTCTTTTGACTTTGGCAAGTCAAAAATCACCAACTCCTTTTCTGTCACAGTTTGTAAAAAACCAAAAGACCTTTTTCATTTTCAAAAATAAGCAAGTAAAACTGATCTTCAAAAGCTCAAAATTGGTGCACAAGCCCTTTGGCCATAACACTCAATCTGTTTGAGCTTATTTGTGATTTTAGAGCTTATTTGACAGCTTAAAATAAGCTGTCAAATAAGCCCTTGAGATTTGCCTTAAAGCTCCCCTGGTGCAAAGGGGGAACTTTAGGCCTATTGTTCTCAGCCATTAAGCACACTTAAGCCCAAGTTTTTGGCTTATTTTAAGAGTCTATAAGCTCTTAAATAAGCCCTCAAAGTTTCAGGCCTTAGGAAGCTTGTTAGTTAGCTTATTTTCAAGCCCAAATATGCCCTTTGGCTGTTTTTGAGCCCCTTAGGCTGAGGGACTGCTTATTTTTCTTCTTGGCTTATTGAGCCTATTTTATAAGCTCAATTTTGTCCCTTTCAGCTTAATTTGTTAGTTTGATAAGCTGTGTTGAGCTTATTCCCCTTCCTTTTTAAGCCCAAAGATGCCCTTTGGCTGTTTACACCAACAGTACTAACACCCAAGTTAGTACTGTTGTGGGGTTTAAGCCACACTTTGGCTTATTGAGCTTATCCCATAAGCTCAAACTGTTTCCCAAGAGTTTTTAGGCTAGGTTAGATAGATTAGTTTGCTTATTTCCTTTGTCTAGCTTATTTGTCTTAGCCTTAAGCATTTTTAGCATCTTTAAGCTTTATTTAAGCTTTTCTGGCTAAATAAGCTTCCCACAGCTTATTGGCCCTTAAGCTTTTAGACTTTTAAGCTTAATTAGATTAGTTTAGCCCATCTTAGCTTACCTTAGTCTTGGTCTTAGCTTATTTCGACCTCAAGTCCAAAAGGACTTAGCATTTTTTGCTCTTAAGGCTTAATAAGCCACTTCTGTCAACTTTGAGCTTATTTATAAGCTTATTTAGTGGTTTTCAGCAAAAGCTCTAGTTGACAAAGTTGTTAAGCCCCACGAGCTTAACAACTTTGCTTCTTTGAGTTTTCAAAAAAAAAAAAAAAGGGGAAGATACTTGGTCCGGGTGAGCAAGACTCGAACCCGGGACCAAGCAATACATCCCCTTTAACTCACACACACTTAAC
>BQNB010058758.1:0-12766 GCA_026074375.1 Tanacetum coccineum
TCTGTCAAATTTTTCTTCTAGGTTTTGGATTGAGGCTTGATGATTTTTGGTTGTTGTTTTGAATTTGGTTTTAAGATCCATAAAGGTATCTTTGACAAAAGAATTGGTCGATTGTTGAGCTTTTATAAATTCACTTAATTGTCTTTGAAGGTCTAGTTTATCATCAGAGTTGGATCGATAGTTGTCTCGATTATAATCGTTTCTTCTGCTTGAACGCCAATTATCGTGATTTGAGTCACGATAATCATTATAAAAATGAGTACGTCAGAAGGATTGCGTGAATTTTGCTTCTGCTTCAGGAGATGTGGGTTTGTCATCTTCGTCATATTTAGGTATCAAGTGATTTGAACGGGATTGGATTTCTTTGTACTGAGCGTCCATTATCATGGTTATGGCATCCATTCGTGCCATAATTTTGTCAGTATCTGAATTACTGCTACCTTCATCGGCGAAAGCTATATTTTTTTAAAGATGATTTTGGTTTTTGATTTTTAGCCTAATCGAGCTTGAGTAAGACTTGTCTTCTAGGAGTTGATAAGCTTGGTTCGGTGTTTTATAGAGGAAAATACCACCAGCTGCGGAGTAGTCCGTATACACTATGGTCTTTGATAAGACTAAGTAAGGCCGAAATTTCTCGAAAGCATACACCACAACTAATAATTCTTTTTCCATAGTAGTGTAATGTGCTTGATCATCCGTCATGGTCTTACTTGCATAGTGTATAGGCTTAAAAATTTTGGTCTTTCGTTGCCCCAAGACTGCACCTACCGCATAATCACTAGCGTCGCACATAATTTCAAATTGTAGGTCCCAATCGGGGGTAACTAAAATCGGGGCCTCGGTTAACTTTTTTCTTAAGTATATTAAACTCTTCAATACATTCTTTCGAGAAAATAAATAGGGTTTCTTTTTCGAGAAGATGAGTCATCGGTCGGGTGGTTTTTGAAAAATCTTGAATAAATCGACGATAGAACCCGGCGTGACCTAAAAAACTTCGAACGCCTTTGACGGAAGTCGGATGAG
Organism: Tanacetum coccineum; assembly: GCA_026074375.1. Taxonomy (NCBI): domain Eukaryota; kingdom Viridiplantae; phylum Streptophyta; class Magnoliopsida; order Asterales; family Asteraceae; genus Tanacetum; species Tanacetum coccineum. The sequence goes on from BQNB010058758.1 coordinate 1,024, forward strand.
GGAGTTTAGCTATAACATTAAATTTAGCTTTGTCGACCTCAATCCCGGACTTTGAAATCTTATGTCCGAGGACAATGCCCTCTTTAACCATGAAATGACACTTCTCCTAATTTAGAACTAAATTAGTGTCTTCACACATTTTGAGCATTTTGTCTAAATGGGAGAGGCATGTAGAGAAAGAATCCCTAAAGACCGAGAAATCGTCCATGAAGACCTCCATTGTTTCCTCGATCATATCGTGGAAAATGGCCATCATGCACCTTTGGAACGTGCCCAGAGCATTACATAAGCCGAAAGGCATACGTCGATAGGCAAACGTCCCATAAGGGCAAGTGAATGTGGTCTTCTCTTGGTCTTGCGGGTCAATAGGAATTTGAAAATATCTAAAAAATCCATCTAAAAAGTAATAGTATTCGTTCCCTGCTAAACGTTTAAGCATTTGGTCCATGAAAGGCAACGGGAAATGGTCTTTACGAGTAGCATCATTAAGCTTACGGTTATCAATACAAACGTGTCATCCCGTAACTAACCTAGTAGGAATTAACTCATTATCTTCGTTTTCAACTACGGTCATGCCACCCTTTTTGGGCACACAATGAATGGGACTCACCCACGGACTATCAGAGATAGGGTAAATCAATCCGGCATCAAGGAGTTTGATAACTTCCTTTTTGATAACCTCATGAATTTTCGGATTCACCCTTCTTTGATGTTGAACCGTCGGTTTGAAGTCATCTTTCATTAAGATTTTGTGAGTACAAAAACGAGGGTCGATGCCCTTAATGTCGGAAATTTTTCATGCGATGGCCCGTTTGTGTGACTTAAGAACCTTTAAAAGGGCGGCATTTTCTTCATCTTTTAACTCTTTATAAATTATGACGGGTAATTTATCAGTTCCTTCTAAAAACGCGTATTCAAGATGAGACGGTAAATCCTTGAGCTCAAGCTCCGGAGGATCATCAATAGAAGATTTTATCGTTTTAAGTTCCTCAAAATTAAGTTCTTTCGGAGGGAGAGGAGGTGATGGATCATCGTTTAATAACTTCTCAAGTAGACGAATGTCTCCCTCCGGATCAAAGTCGGCATCATCAATTCCCGGAGGAATTGAATCACTTGAAAGACAAGCTTCGATCTCTTCCAAAATGAAATCTCCTCCTTCAAAAGGAGTGAACGAGGGGGAAGAAGAAGCAATGATAGGATCTGAAGGAGTGGGATTGCCAAACATCGAACTATCCAAAAATCTAAGCACTTCTTGGGCATACTCCTCACAAGTAACATCTATGAAATTGACTTGATGAACCGTTTCATCATAATAATTACGGGAGTATCTCGAAGTGTGCCCAACTTTAAACGTAATGGCCTCATCATTAACTCAAAGAGTTAATTCTTCACCATGTACATCGATTAAAGATCTTGCCGTCCTTAAGAAAGGCCTCCTAAGAATGAGGGGAACCCGAGGATTGACATCGTAATCAACTACAACAAAGTCGGCCGAAAAATAAAATTTTCCTACTTTTACAAAAACATCTTCGGCAACACCTTTCGGAACAGCGACCGATCGGTTTGCAAGTTCGAGTGTCATGCGAGTCGGAGTAAGTTCTGGGAGCGAAAGATTCTTCCATACAGAAAGAGGCATTAGATTAATGCTAGCGCCAAGATCGGCCAAGGCTAAGCACTCATCTCTCCGGAAAATCACACGGGATGAGAAATTTGTCGGGGTCTCCAAGTTTTTCGAGCAACTTCTTAAGGAGCACCGCCGAGCAATTCTCATTTAACGAGGTATTTGCTAATTCAAATAATTTCTCCTTATTACTAAGGAGACTCTTAAACGTAGAAGCAAACTTAGGTGTGTGAAGAAGAGCATCCGCAAAGCTAAGGTCGAAATGTAATCTTTGAAAGATTTGTAGAAACTTCAACATTCGATTATTAGCCTTTTCACGGAGCTTTTGGTCGTTAAGTCTTGAAGGATAAGGTATCAATGGTTTAGGTTTAGGCTTTAGAGCAACTTCGGGCTCTGAAATCGGAACTTAGACAACTGGAGGTTGGACGTGTGCGGTACTTCCTAAATTTGTAGTTTGCACCTTGTCCTTTGTCACCTCGGTTTTACGTTCCACTTCCTTCGGGAGAGGAGAAGGAGTAGGTGGAATCGTAGGTCCATCGTAGGGATGGCAATGGGTCGGGGAATTTTGGTTTCAAGTCACCTCTCGGGTAGGCAATGGTATTACTAGGAAGTGATCTCGAACCCGAGGGACTTTGCATTTGAATAAAGCTGCTCATCATGTTCTTTAGCTCATTGCTCATTATGTTCTTTAGCTCATTGTTCTGACTCAACATTGTAGTCTGGAATTCATTCTTCAATTCTGTCTTCATATTGTTTATTTGATTTTGCATAGCTCTCATATTAACTTCATTAGTCTTCATGTAGTTTGAGAAATCATTCGAAGGCCCAACTTGAGTTTGATTAAGCGGAGCTTGATAATTTTGATTTCCTTGATTAAAGTTATTTCCTCGATCCTGATTGTATCCTTGATTCTGATTGTACCGGTTTTGATTGTTTTGCACATTCGGTTGAGGAAAACCGGGTGGTCTTATTTGATTGCTAGCACGATAATTAGTTTCTCCTTGAGGACGGTATCCGGGACCTCCTTGATTGTAGGTCCCTGTGGCTGCAGAAGCATTAAAAGTGTTGCCATCGGTAGCAAGACACTCATAGTAAGGATGCGGTCCACCACAAGTAACACAAATTTCTTCTATAGCTTTAACGGGAGCTGGTGAAGGGGTCTTGTTCTGAAGAAGCATAGCCTTAACGGCATCAGTAAGAGCGGTAATCTCCGGTAGATAAGCGGGAGTAGAAGAACAAGTAGCACTTGCTTTTGAAACAATCGGTTTGTTTCGTGAAGTACGTACTTTCGACTTTTTCTCAATAATCGTCAAAGCATCTCGAGGTGTACGGTTCAAAAGATTACCACCGGCGGCGGCATTTAGAGAATCTTGATCGGATTGTGTCAACGCATTATAAAATGTATCAATTTGGTGTAATTTCGAAATACCGTGATGTGGGCATTTACGAAGAAGATCTTTGAAACGATCCCATGCCTCACTAAACGTTTCCTCAAAGTTTTGTTGAAAATTCGTGATATCGTTCTTGAGATTCGTAGTCTTCGAAGGAGGAAAGAAGTAATTCACAAACTTAGAAACGAGATCTTCCTATGTAAGGATAGAACGAGGGGGTTCTTTTTCAAGCCAAATTCGGGCGGCCCCCTTAAGAGAAAATGGAAAAAGCATCAACTTAATAGCATCGTGTGGAACATTTTTGTATTTAAGCGTAGAAGTGATCTTGTTAAACCATCGAATGTGAGCATGAGGGTCCTCCCTCTCAAAACCATGAAATTTGCTCGAAATTACTAATTGAAGTAACCCGACTTTCAACTCAAAATTTTCGGCAAGTATAACGGGAATAACAATCGTATCTTCGTAACCCTCGGTGGGTGCTTAGAGCAATTCCGACATAGTACACGTATCCGCCATAGTGACAATGGGAGTCTCTACAATAGTTTGAATCTCGGGTTTGACTATTTTCTTGGAACGTCTACGATTACGTCGCTTCAGAATCGTGGAAGATACAACAATTAAATTCGATGAAGAGCGAGTGCGCATGTACTAAACAAAATTAAGAGAAATAAATCTAAAAGAAAAAAATATTTTTGTAAACCGATAGTCAAAAGTTCACGGTAGCTCTCTAGAAAACGCACAAAGAAGCGGATGAGCGGGTAAGCGTGAAGCGTTTTAAAAACCTTCTCCTTTCGGGTCGAAGTTCGTAGGATCGACCCTCCTTATACCTCTCTTATAGTTTGTTAAACTAAAGGTGAGCCGATTAAACAATTGACAAAACCATTTCTTTTTGTGTTTTTCAATTTTTTTGGCACTTTCAATACTTTAGAAAAAGTATTGCTGGTATTTTAATAATTTCTCAAAAATAAATCAAGAAAAATAAAATATTTTTGTGTTTTTTAAAGTTTTATATAAAAGAAATATATATTCACAAAAAACGATAACTTCACGGGGAAGGGTCTTCAAACACTAATCTTCAAACTTCAACACGATATTCGTTACGCACATCCCCGACAACGGCGCCAAAAACTTGATATGATGTATTTATAGTCTATATATAATATATATATATATATATATCCTAAAATACCAAATAAGTAATAGTATAGAGAGTATCCCGTTTGATATAAAAATTGCTTGAGGTCAAACAATATTTTATCTCTCGGATGCCGTATCCCGACGAAGTGTGAATTGAAAACCTTGTTTCGGTTCGTGATCGCGTGCTTGAATAATTAATATTTTGGATTTTGGATTATAAACCTAATAACGCAAAGGGAAAGCATATAAAAGGCACACTAAACTAGAATTAAAGGCACAACTAAATTCTAACGACAATTAAATACTTAATGATTAATTAACGACTAACGGGGTAACAGATAAACAAAAATTATCAGAATAAACTCTAAAAACTTAAAATGCAATTTTTTCAAAATAAAATGATAAAATTAATTTTTAGAAACAGAAAATATTTTTTTTTGTATTTTTACTATTTTTAAAACTAATTTTAAAGCTTTTTAAACTTAAAAATTCAATTAAAAATATTAAATGAAAACTAAAAATTCTAAAAAAAATTAAAAAAATTCTCAAACTAAAGATAAAGGTTTAGGAAGAAAAATTGGTTTCACGACTTATTTCAATTAGCTGTGAAAAATCAAATAAGCTATTTAAGCTAAAACTAATTTTCATATAAGAAATAAATGATGCGCAGGTCTAATGAAAAAGACACAAGGGCGCATTGGTAGTGTGTATGTGTTGTGAAGGGGAGGTCACAGGTTCGAACCTTGTGACTTCCTTTTTGAAAACTTATTTTTTTATTTTTCTTTTTGAAAAAGCTATAAAATAAGTAAAACTAAGCAACTTTAATAAAAGGTCTTTTTCTAAAATCTTATGAATAAGCCAGGAAAAAGCTATCTAAAACTGAAAAAATGCTTAAAAGTTCACTTGACTATATAGCTAAAACTTGTTTAGCTTTTTGGCTTATCATCGAAAAGCTTATTGTGACTTTTTTTAGTGGACTTAAGGTGAACAGCTTATTCAGTTTGGCTTTTAGAAAGCTAAACTGAATAAGAACTAGCTTAAGAGTTATAGAGAGCTTAATGACCGTATTAGCTTATATCTAAATTAAAGGACTTTTTACCAACTTTTAAGCTAAGATTGAGACTATTAAGCACTAGGTAAAAAGCTAAAAACCACAAACAGATTTAGGATTAGACTTAAAGAACACAAATAAGAAGGATTTGAGCAAAACATCTAAGGAATTAAGCTAGAATAAAGAAGATGAAAATGATAGGAACACTACTTGTTTTTGGCTTTTTGATATTAAAGGACTCTTTTGCAACTTAAATTTAAAGACTCAAAATTGATTTTAACTGCTTGAAAACTTGAAACGGATGTAATCCCTACTACAATAAGCTAAAAATAAGCAAAATAAATCAAAGAATAGTCAGGGTGTGACCATAAATGATCTGCATATTTAGACTCTTGAGCTTAAACCTACTTGACTGATTTGGTTCAAAAACACTAAAAAGGCTTTACCAAAGTTAAATGATTAAACACAGATGCATCATGATGCATTAGAAACTTATTTTAAGCACAAAAATAACTCCTCAAACAGATTTTCAAAGATTTCAACAAATAAGCAATTTAAAACTCTTATAAACTGGCAGACCTTAGATTTAGCTAAACTAAACTAGAAAACTAAACAATACCTATTTCAAGCTTATTAAAACTATTATTTAGACTATAGTAGAGCTTATGAAAACTGGTTAAGGTACCAAAAACAGTTTACACTCTATTTCACTTTATCAAAATGCTTATGCCAAACACCCTTTTAAATTTTTAAAAACTAATTTTCAGCTGAGACAGACCTAAATAAACTCTTAAATGCTAAAACAGATTAAGAAACAATAATTTCAAGGACCAATAAGCAATCACCTTTTAGAAATAAGCACTATTTAATAAGCTAGACTAATAAGCTAAATTGACTCAAATTAGGACAGATTCTAAGTTATCTTAATCTAAACTATTATAAGCCATAAACTAAACACTTTAAGCTATATTAAGGCAGATTAAGCACAAGTAGCAACAATAAGCACTGAATAAGCAGAATAATGAGCTGAAAAGGCAAATAAGCTAAAAAGAGTAAAAGTAAGTATACCTTGTCCTTTGCTTAAACAAGGACATATAAGTGCTCTTAAAGCTTATCTACAAGCTCCAGCTTGTTAGAAACACGTGGTGCGGGCCGGGGCTAGTATAGACCCATAAGCCCTTTCAATTTCTGGCTCATCATCCAAAAAATCTATATTTTTTTTTTTTAGTGGACTTAAGGTGAACAGCTTATTCAATTTGGCTTTTAGAAAGCTAAACTGAATAAGAACTAGCTTAAGAGTTATAGAGAGCTTAATGACCGTATTAGCTTATATCTAAACAAATTTAAACCATGATTGCTTAAGATTAAAACAGCATTTAAAGAACGATTTAAATGAAACTTGGAATTTTATTAATATCAAAAGAGATTACAAGCTGTTTAAAACAAGATTACAATAAGAAAAATGCCATAAGCTAAAAATTACACTAATAAGTTATTAAAAAGCTACACTAACACTAGTCTAAGCTAGATGATTCACTGAGTGACTAAGCCCCTCTATTTATAGTGATAAGCAGAAGGTTCTAGGTCTTTAGGAGCGTCCCTTTCATCCATTCATAGCCCTTGATCTTCAACAAACTCTGAATCCATCAATATGAGCCCTTGATACCCTTCCACGTTTCACTAGCCAATAGAAATGCTTAGGATCGCCAACGTGGCTAAATGGTGTCAGACGTGTCCAATCAACCTTTTAGAAGTACTTGAGAGGCGTATGGATGTGATGTTTACCCTGTGTTAATTCATGCTGTGAAAATGAGAGGGAAATGATGGGTGAATAGTAATGTTTGACCTGTTTTTTTATCACTTGATTTGGGCTCGGGTATTAGGGATTGGGCTTTGGTTTAATTATGGGCCAGGAAAATGGATAAAGGGTTTTGTATATGGATTAAGGCTTAAGGATTTAGGCTATGGCTTGGTATAAACATTAATGGGCTGACCCTGCCCAATAAATGGGTACGGGTTGGATACGCCTTCGGCTTCATTTTCTCGCGCTCTTTCCAATCTCGTGCTCGGTTTTGTCCGCTTTGGCCTTATTTTTGTCATTTAATGAATATATCCGTACCTGCAAGACATAATTCACAATGCAAACATATACAATGTATTTTTATGTCGTTTTCGTTCATTATTAGTCTTTTTAGCTTAATATTAAGAAATAAATAATATGTGTTTAAGCATATATCACATATTGCAAGAGATTTCAGACAAAGGACTTATAAGACCAAGTTCCTCACCTTGGGTAGCTCCGGTTTTGTTTGACAAGGAGAAGGATGGATCCTTTAGAATGTGCAATGACTACAAAGAATTAAATAAGCTAAATACCCGGAGCCGTTCAGTTTATTGGTACAACCTGAAATACCCCAATGGAAGTGGAAGAAAATCACCATGGATTTTATCACGACGATACCCAAGACATCAAGTGGTCACGATACGATTTAGGTAATCGTTGATCGTCTCACAAAATCTGCACACTTTTTTCCAATGAAGGAGACTGATACGATGGAAAGATTGACGAGACTCTACTTGAAAGAAGTGATCTCGAGGCATGGAGTGCCAGTCTCTATCATCTCCGATCGTGATAGCAGATCTACATCGCGTTTCTGACAGTCGCTCCAGAAGGCTTTGGGTACTCGTTTGGATATGAGTATTGCGTATCATCCATAGATCGACAGACAAAGTGAAAGAACCATTCAAACTCTTGAAGATATGTTACGCGCGTGCGTGATAGATTTCAGTAATGGTTGGGACAAACATTTATCGCTAGTAGAGTTCTCGTAAAACAACAACAATCATACTAGCATTAAGGCTGCACCGTTTGAGGCACTTTATGGTCATAAGTTTCGATCACCTGCCTGCTAGGCCGAGGTCGGAGATAGTCAGCTTACTGGCCTAGAGATTATCCATGAAACGACTGAGAAGATCATTCAGATCAAGAGCAGAATTCAAGGCGCGCGTGATCACCATAAGAGTTACGCCGACGTGAGGCGTAAACCTCTAGAATTTCAGGTGATAGAAAGTTATGTTGAAGGTTTCGCTATGGAAAGGTGTCATACGTTTTGGCAAACGGGGAAAGCTGAACCCGAGGTACATTGGACCTTTCAAGGTTTTAGACAAAGCGGGAACCGTTGCTTATAGACTAGAACTTCCTCAACAATTAAGCAAGGTTCATAGTACATTTCATGTGTCCAACCTGAAGAAGTTTTTGTCTGACAAATCGCTCGTTATCCTGTTAAAAGAAATCCAAATTGATGACAAGCTTCATTTTGTTGAAGAACCCGCGAAAATTATAGACCGAGAGGTCAAACGGTTGAAGCAAAGCAGCATTCCTATCATCAAAGTCCGATGGAACTCTTGAAGAGGTCCAGAGTTTACGTGGGAACGTGAAGACCAAATTCCACAGCAAGTATCCACACCTCTTCACCAACACCACTTCGGTAGACAACTCAAACTGAATTTCGGGACAAAATTATTTTAACACGAGGAGACTGTGACAACTTACATTTTTCAGGTCATTACACGTCAATAAACTCAAAACTAATTACTTTAAACTTTTACGTGTAACCGTTAAGTTAAATCGCGTAGCCCGAAAAATAACTTTAAACGTAAACCGACAATAAACAAAGGTAGATTTACGTCAAATATATGTTATATAACTTTTACAAACATAATTTAAAGTCAACACATTTTATTTTACAAGTTTTACGTAAACACTCAAGTTTCCCGGTTTAGCTCATGCATGCATGCATTATGCATTACTACCTTAGTATATATATACATACCCATACATAATAAACCTAAATACCAAAAACTTAAATTGTTTCTCCCTAGTCTTGCTTTTGCTGCCCAAATGAAGTTTCCCAAAGTAGAATGTGCAACATTCTTGAACCTACACCATGCCATTTATGTGTTTACCAAAGTTCTATGCTATCATATGATAATCTAGCTCTCACAATCCATACCTAACCCTTTTTCTTGGGTATAGTGGCCGACAAAAGGTGGTGAACCAGCACCCATCACCCATCACCCATTTTTGGGAGATTATTTCTATACATTTACAAAGCCCTTTAAGACTATTCCTAAACTACAACTTGAAAAGAGAAGTAAACACAACAATTTTCCTCACTCATACACTTAGCAAGAAAAATATTTCTCTTTCTTCCTTTGTGCTATACCCCACGACCAAAACAACAAGAACAAGAGGAAGTTGGTTTTTGATAATTACAAGTATTTTGCAAGGAGTTTTAATGATTTAAGTGTTAATCAAGCAAGTATTTGGGGTTTGATTGTGTGTATACTTGTTAATCTCCTCTTCTCATTATACTAAGGTTGCGTTTAGAAGACGTTGTTCGTCTTACACTTGATTGATTTATTTCCAAACAATTACTTTCAACTGAGGTGAGTTTATAGCCCCGCTTTAACTTGTTTTACAACTACTTTACAAATCTTGGGGTGAGATACATTGCTTGTTTTACAATCACACGCAAGTACAAGTTTTACATGATTATTAATGCGCCTAAGTACCGGTAACCCACAATGCCTATCATCATGGACCGTTAATTACTTTGTGTAAGCGCGAGTGTTATAAATAGATCTATTAGGATTGACATCCCCGTCCGGGTAAACAAAACGCATTACCATGTCAAACGGACATATACCATTTGGAATTCTAGGTGGTCTCGGGTTAGACACCTACAACGGGCAAATATTATACATATACAATGTTTTAGCTTCGGTGTCATGAGCTTAGTGAAATCGTAATTACAACTTTATTTGGCATTATATGTGTTACATGTCATACACATTACATCTTACGGTCCATAACTATTGCTTACTTAAACCTATAAACTCACCAACTTTATGTTGATATTTTTAAGCATGTATTTCTCAGGTGCTTAACTTGGTATTGTCACAACTCGCAATTTTCCGATCAGTAACTTAGCCGTTTTCGTTAAGTAATTTTGATATTTATAAGTTTTGTTTAACATTTACGCGTAACCGAGAAGTTGTCCCGTTAATATCTAAGAATCGTCTTCGGGAGCAAACGGTATTATATTTTATCGTAGTCTTTCGACAGTGATCACGTTTTTACATTCTTAATTGGTAGTTATAATTTCGGACTCTTTCGTAAAGTTGTTAATCATTTTCATTATTTACAGAATCGGTTAAGTATATTAATGCACGTATGCATGGAAACCTTGGAAATTAATTCATATGCATGCACTAGCTATCCTAAAATGTTGGAGACCAAATTGGTCCCCCTTTTCCCTTGTTGACCGATCGGACCCCCATCCACATGCAAGACATGCCAAAAATTTGAATGTTAAGGTTTTAAGGTCTAGGTTCATCTTTGTTTTGTACACAACATCTTCATGTGCTAGCCCTTGAAAGTTTGAGACTATTTTGGTCCCCCTTGGCTTGTTTGCGTCCAATCCTAACAGCCAACACACCCTTGGTGTGCATTTTTCTTGTTTGCAAGTATAACTAGCTAGTATTCTCATTTCCTACACAACATTTCACACATACAAACTTTGTTCTCTCTTTTCTTTTCCACTCTTGTTCGAACGCCTACACACATAAAAAACATCACCATTCTTCAATCTTGATCAAAAATCATTGAAGATATCATGTTCGTTGTCGATACTTTAGTATCTGAGGTGATTATAAACAACATTTGGGTTGTTTCTAGTCTTTGTTCATTCTCTTAATCACTTTTTCTTGTAAGTCTTTCAATTCTTGTTTAACTTGTACTTTCATAAACTTCTTGATGCATAAACACTAGTTGTACAATTTGTTTTGTAGAAATGAAGATTTTAAAACTACGTAAAGCGCACGGTGTAGATTATTGGATAAGCTTGCGAATAGTTTATTTAATAACGTACAACTTAAATACTATGCGTTTAACTTATTTTGAGCGTTAAACGTTACGGATTATTAAAATAAACTTATTGGGCCTAAAATCCCAATAAGGGCCCGAAGTGTCTTTGACTAATTTATAAAAGAGTTTTGAGGATAAATAGGTTGTAATTGCGAAATATAAATTAAAAGTGGTTTGAAAGTGATTTTTAAATAAAGTCTACGGCTTTGGGAAAACGTGTAAACACGAACGAGTCATGTCGAAATTTTTGTAAAATCTTTATACTTAGAAAATATTTGAAACGTACACCTAAACTAGAGGTATGGGAAATTAGTAAGATGTCGAACTAAATATCTATAAAAGTAAATTTGTATATATACTTTACTTAACAATTATTATATATTATTAATATTTAATACTAATACATGTTTTATATCGTAATATTTCAAATGCGATACGAACACAAACGCTATTTTTGGAAACTTACTAATAAACGTACACTAGTGAACCCTTATGCATATTTTCACATTTCTCTATCATTCCGATTCTAAGTTAATGCCTAAAATACATAGGTCCTGTTCGTGAGCCGTTGTTCGTTACCGAGTGATATTATAACTTGACCAAATAATACTTCA
>BQNB010058758.1:13669-37628 GCA_026074375.1 Tanacetum coccineum
AAACCCCAAATAGTCTTACAAACCCTAATTTTATAATTCTTGAAATCTTTGAAAATCAACCAACAAGTACTTGGATCTACCTTAGGTAACCTTAGAAATGAACTTAGAATACTTGGATCTTGCTAGAAATCAAAAGTTATGAGTGTGTTTGTGGGTTGGTGGTGTGCCGTGAGCAAGGGAGAGGAGAGGGAGAGATGTGTGAAAATTTTGTGGCTAGTGAAATGTGTTATAACCTAAGTGTGAGAAAGTGCTCTTATTTATAGTAGGAGAGTTAGGGTTTAAAGGGTTAGATGGTGCACACAAAGGACCAACACACACCAAAGGTGTGTGCATAAGGTCACAAGGACCATATGGTTCAAGTTTTTCTAGCCAAGGTTCACTCAAGATGGATATGGTTCAAAGTTACTAGTCAAATGTGTAAGAATTGTGTAAGTAAACACATGCAAGTGTTGTATGAGAAGTATACACATGAGAGTGACACTCTTCATGTGTCATTTTCCAAATTTATATGCACACATGGGTGCATGTTTCAAAAAAATATGCCAAATCTTTAATTTAGAGTTCAAGTATACATGTTGTTGTGGTTTAGGCGCCTCATTTGGCTAGGGAAAAGAGGTGAACGAAATTTTTAGTAGTATGACACGAGAAAAACGATAACTTGAGTTTACACGAAAAGATTTCGAGTTTTCGGGGTTCCGTTTGGTCAAAAACGCGAAAAACGTAATTTAAAGAATAAAACCCTAAAATTAATATCGGAAGTGATTAAAAATCACGAAACACTCAGGAAAGCTAAAATATCTTATATTAAGCCTAAATTAATTTATAATCGATGTCGGAACGCGTCCGACGACGTTTCTCAGTTTTTACGCAGTTTAGCTCCTCGGTAAACTGTCAGATTTAAACGTAACGTATAAAAATTAAAGTAGATGACTGGAGTGGGTCGGAATACTAACCGGGAATTTTTGGGGTGTGACACTTGGAACACTTAGTATACGTCATCATGTGAGATGTGTATCTGTGTGTGTGAGAGAGATGTTGTGAAGGAGATGAGGGAGAAGATGACACGTAGCAATGCTACTTGTTTTGATGAGAACACGAGACAAAATTAAAAACACGGGTAAGACCAAATGCATTTTTGGCATGCCTCGGGAGAACGATCTTGAGGTTTAATATTAAAGATATAATTTTTCCATTTCATATATTTGGTTTTGATTATTCCGTATATTATAAATTTGGTCTTGTTCAAAAATAAAAGAGGTCGTCGCATTTTGGCTTGTACTAACATATACGTGGCTCAAATACGTGAACTGAATCTACATATATAATTTAAAATAAACCAAAGGAAGGAGGCTTACAAGTTAAGCTTTTAAATAATTTTCAATAATGTCTCTTTCGGTCATTTTACAAGTTAAGCTTTTAAATAATTTATTTTACCAAACAATCAAAACACTTAATTGAATCCAAACACTATATTTTATAACCACGTTTTGTAATAGCTGATTATCTAATTATCCGTTTTCAAAACAAATAATCTATTTTCAATAAGCAAATCCAAACACCCCCTTAAACTTTGAGTAAACTGAAAAAAAATGTCATGTGCTTCCTTGCCATCATTAAGATTTTTACTCAAAATATTTTCCTCCAAACCATTGTTTTCATGCAATTCGTATCCCGATTAAGTTTAGTAGAATGTGAGACGTGTGAAGAATCATTTATATCCACTAAAGCATGTTCATAGAATATAAACACAATCACAATATTCACTTGTATTCATGACACAATCATCATCCAAACAATATAAGCAACAATCCATACAAATATAGATATAATACAAATATAAATGAAAGGCGGTAAGGTAAATAAAGATGTAAAGCAAAAGGTAAAAGAAAGCGCAAACTGGACACGATGATTTATTGTGTTCCGGTCATGAATGTGCTCTTCTCCCTACTCGTTCCTCGAGTTACCTAAACACCCCCCTGAGAGTTATATCACTAGTCAACAAGCTCCCTTCTTGGCGGAGAAAAACTTACAACGTTGCTTACATAATTTTCTGAGACTAAGCTAGATGTCGAGTTCTTCTTCGGGTGCAACCAAACCCGTTATGTTTTATGGCCCAACATAACAAACCTTGTGTTTTAAGGCCTGAATACATAAACCGCGTCGCATACATTCTTTTCTGTAATACGAGCTAAATATTGAGTTCTAATCTTAGCTAGAACCAATCTACAACTCACTCATGTATTTTAAGGACTAAAATACTAACCGCTCACGCACGTATTTTCACATCTAAAATACTAACCCAATCTACCCGATCTAACTACTACACAAGATTGGAGGTTATGTGGTTGATGTACAGATTATAATGGGCTCGTAACAATGTTACGTATGCACAAATAATCTATAATACATCGTATCTTGACGATTACGAGTATTCTTCTCTTGCACTTGGAGAGGAAACATTGGATCTCTTGCAAACAAATGTTTAAACAAGTTACATGATCAAAGACTAAAAGATATGTAATCTATTCTAAAACAAAGAAAAACTATGTGAAAAAAGGTGTTAAATATGTGGGAACATTCCACTATTTATAGGCAAGGTCTGGGACAAATTTTCATTGTCGGCCCCTTTATCTCCCAAAAGGGGTCCCTGATCAATAAGGGGGGCCGCCCTTTATAGGACGCTCCTGATTTTGTCCTTTTGTGAGGAAATGTTTCTATGGCAAGTTTCTTCAATTTTGGGGGGAAAATTTGATTTCAAATATATATTTAAATAAAACATTCTTTTAATTACAAAAATATTTTGTCTAATTATTTCTTTGATCATAGTTCTTTTATCATCCAAAAGTTTCAAAGTTTGTTTGTTTCATACCTTTGTTGATTTACGTAGGGTGCAAACTTATGTCTTTTTAAGCAGACTTGTGACGTCGAGAGATGTGACGTATGAATGCATTGATTGATTTGTGATTACGAGTAATTGACGCACTTTAGGTAATGCATTACAAGTTTACATGTTTGCTCTCACAAAACACACGAGAATTTTTTTACATTAAATATCGTAATATTTGCACTAACACGTAGCATATGGATGATTCATCTATGTTTTTATGTATTTCTCTTTCTCCCTAAATATACACATATTGGTTAGGAATGATGGTTGTTTGGCGGTCTCGTCGTTTCAGATATCTTGATACAAGTGCTTTTTCTAGATTTGGTGGTTCATAAATCAAGGGTATCTTTTTTGTATTTGTTGTTTATTTGTGTAAGTTTGATCATGTTTTAGCCGTGTAAGATTTTGTAAATGGTGTATTACATGTGGTTTTGATTTTTTTAGCTGATTAAATGTGGTGTATCACACTGATGTGTCGTTGTGTAGGTGTTATTTATGTATCAAGTTTTACTATTTATTTTATGCCGATATCATAGAACAACACTCTAACGGGCAGTGTACCCGGTCAATTGTAGTTTCATTGGTAAGTAGGGTGTCGATCACTAAGAGCGAGAGCGTTAATTCCTAATTCTATCATTATTTTAGTGTATCTAGTTAAACTAAAACTAATGTAAAGGGGGGGGGGGTTTCAGTCTAAGAGAACTTGCACGGTTTTTGTGTATCTAACCTAAGGTTAATTTGTGACAAGTAAAGCAATAAAAACCACATACAAGAGACAAGAAAATGATAGAGAAAGCGGTCAAGAAACTAATGTAAGGAGAACATGTAACACATGTATATTCGATAAAACGCAGGTTTGTTTATTTAGTGCAATGATTGTCTTATCTCGAAGGGCATATCATTCCTAGACTTAGGCGGTACTTCTTCCTAAGACCTAGACACGCTAATTCTGTCACAATTAGATGCATCCGCATAAAGCTTCCTTATGTTGATTATAAATCTATCTTTGGATCTAAGGTAATGGTGCTTCTTACTAAAACCCTAGCTCATCGAGGACTTTACCCACTTACTGCTTAACGGCGATTTATATACTAGTTATGTCCACTGTTCGAGTCCTTACCAATGGAATATGAACGTACTCGTTGATACCATAGTCACCTTATGGCTCAACTAAGTTCACTAATCTAAAGGCAAAGATAAGTCATTATTTGTGATCCTATGATTCTAAATATATAAATTGCAATATGGAGAGCTATCCCGGACTCTTAGCCTACGCCTAAAAACACCGAGTTGTAGCTCATTAATATATGTAGGACTAGACCCTGTTTGAATGATTGGTGATACTTAAGCACGTATACAAATATAAATTGTTAATATAAACAACATTAAACGATAATTTAAGCATCAAAGATAAACAAACCAAACATTAGAATCTCTCATAAACATGGTTGATACCCTAATGATTGTTAGAGATTAGTCATTGTAAAAAAAATACACTGGTTGATATATGAATGATTTTAAAATAAGAAACCTTAATCGAACGCGTATTCCGTTACGCGAGTTTTTTAACAAGAGTTTTCCTATGTTCTTGAGCTCTTTTAATGACCTTCTAGACTCCATTATTCGTCTCTGGTCGACTTGTGGTTTGGGATTCCACTTGCCATACTAAAACTGAGTTTAGGGTCGTCTATATATAGTAGGTCTGTAGATCCAGTTGAATTCAGGCATATTGAGAAGCTCAATACGGCGTATTGGGGATTTCTTGGAGTAGGGACCACGCTTGATATCTTCCAGAGTATTATATTCATTTCATATCTTGAATACGGCGTATTGAGTCTCTCTGGATATGGCGTATTATGCTTTATCCTTTGTTGTCTTTGGTGAGTGCAGGCACATATATGCCGTATCTTCCTTAATGGATACGGCGTATTGGCCTTCAGAATAGTAATCTTCAAAATATCTTCATTTAAGCTCCAGAATGCGCGCCTTTTGCTATCTTTCACCAATTACTCCATAATTACTGCAATTCTCAAATATAAACGATTACGTGACAATTCTTTGCAATAATTATACAAAATGAATTATTAACATGGGATAAATGATGCTATAAAATAGACGTTATTTGATGTCATCAAATATACCCCCACTTGAATCCTACTTGTCCTGAAGTAGCCTTTAGAAGTTCATAAAAATGTATCCCTAAGGATATTTTCCGTTAAATCACTTTTTCGATCAATTACATGTACACAACCAAACACCTCACGAAATAGGAAGATGAAAACACTCAAATCACTCAACTAATCTATGTGGTAACATGTAACTAATTCACTCAATTGCTCGGTCGTGATGAGTATTCTATCATAAGCTTGGCAAGGATACACATCTCCACCACTAAAGCCAAGGAGTAACAAGTTTATAAAGGTAAATATGGGTTTTTGTATGGAAAGGCTTACGGTTGATCATTCTACCATCTTTCACTAGAAGTACCACTCCAATAAGGCAGCTGAAGCACACATACATGGTTGTAATAACAGAATAGACATGTGTGTTCGATCACATCTCCATTCAAATTTAACCAACAGTTAGGATGAAGAATGATGGTAGGAACCTTCTAACTTTCACCAAAAGTCGTAATCCAACGAGGCAGCTAAGACATGCATACATGGCCGTAACGACGGAATAGACATGCACGACGAATAAATTCCTCATCGCGTAAAACCAGCGACTAATATCAGGTGCAGAGGAAATAAATTGTTGTTAAATAAAAACAAAAAAACAAATAGATTAGGTCTATATATACAGTTGCTAGACACTTTTTCCGAACGTTAACATGAAAAGACACAACTATTTACCACGTATTGATCAATCGATCAAAAACAACAACCTATGGTGGCGTTACAATACGGTCAACTTCACATTCATCCCCAATACTTTACTTTACTCTGCAAGGTAAAGTGGCGTATCTTCCACTTTGTACAATACTTTACATCGTTGATTTCTGATGCGTATCAACGAATAATCGATCCTTCATGTAGTTCCTTCGGTAGTTGCGAAACGATTATCTTCAAACTTTCTTTCTCATTTTTTTTGTATTTTTTCTCATTTTTTCATTTATTTTTTTGCTAACTATACCTTAAATCTCGATGTAGTTTCACCATCTTACGGATTCATTATAATTCTGGTATAATTCCTTCCGGGCAACTTCCTTCGCTTCTTTCGGTTTTTTTCCCCCCTACCCATTATTGTGACGGCAGTAAAATCACATGAGTTTTGACTATAAATATACATTCCCATTTGCAATGTGCAAATTTCCAACCGCACCAAAGATAGAAAATGACACAAGACTCGGGAAATACAAACTTTACACTTTAAGCAACTAGCAATTGTACATTAAACATAATCTAACAAGGTAGGTTAAGGTGTAAGGGTGTAACGAAACAAATAGTTGGTGTAATATTCCTAAAGGATTGGTCTACGGTTGTTCTAGTGGATCATCACTTAATGATGAGAGTGAAAAAGGGTTTAAACGGGGAAGGTTAACTTACGGTGTAGTTATTAATAAGCAACGTGTAATGGAGATTTGGGTGTAATCTTGAAATTTCAAATTTAAACAAGTTACTCCATCTAAATCATAGTACTTATCACTGTGGTCTCGAGTGATATATCAAGCCAAGTTCTAAAGTCTACAACTTCACCAGCACATACATATTTTTGGGGAATTTTTGGGTAAACATTTGGAAATTTAGGCTAAATCTCAATTATCTAACAAGGGTTATTGTGTACGGTTATGTAACATGTAATTTCATAAAAGTATGCTTGAAAAAAATTTAAATTTGAGCATAATTTAAGCATTTTAGTGTGAAAAATATGACAAGTAAACATTCTAATTCCATCCATGTAATGGCGATTTTGGGTGTAAATCTTAAAATTTTCAATTAAACAAGTTACTCCATATAAATCCATAGTAATTATAAATAAGTAGGCTTAAGTATATAACATACGTACAAACAAGTTTCTTTCAATCCGTTTGTACAAACAATTCCTTAATCATTATCATTATTACCTTCATCATCTGTTCATTTCAAAATCTGTATCTCACGTGATTAGCAACTCTCTTACAAATTCATAATCATTCCTTGACATTACTCATTCCATGATCTCCGTATTCTAAAATTCTCTGTTATATTCTGCAACATAATAACAAGGAAACACACAAGAATCTATACAATGTCAAATGATTTCAATACCACTAGGTATGAAAATTTTGACAAAGACTTGTGATAGCATTCTTATTTGATGTTGACTTTTAAAGGTTAATGAATAACGATTCCTTACGATCTGAGTAGCGCAACGTATTCCATCCACCCAGATTCTACCAGAATCTAGAGAAATTCTATTGACTGTCACCAAGAGGTATGATCTTGAAAATAAGTAGACGTGTGAAAGGAGGTAATTATAATTATGGTGTACAACATAATTATAAATGCATCACACACGTGAACTTGTGACCTTGATTAACCTAAATTCATACCCAGTACCTATCTCTAAACAATACCACTATAACTTTCAATTAAATCTCGGGACGAGATTTCTGTAAGGGGTGGAGACTATAACAACCCAAGAATTTTCATCAAATGCAAAACCTATTTTACTATTATCACAATTGTACGGGGAAATTTTTCGCTTTATTACATTACTTATATATCTCAGTATGTCATAACTAAAGTAGACGAGCTCACGCAACCTATCTATGACCATCCTATCTTCATATATGTCAAGCAAACATCATAACATGTCAAGTCAATATCATCATATCCCTTTTACAAGGTACATTATTCCTATAATGTACTATTCGCAACGTTATATCTAAACGGGCTTTAAACCGTTATCGTATACCTCTAAACCCTAATTCCATAAAAGATTAATATATAAAGTGAATGTACAAGCTACTAAAGCATATGTACAAGTATCATAACATCTCATATGAATATACATTCTATCCAAAGAAAGGTACAAGTCCTTAAAAGCTCAATATACAAGTCATTAAGCATGATCTCTAAAATAGCCATTTTACCTCCGTTTTCATTCCAATTTCTTCACCACAACTTGTGTACAAGCTACTATACTCATTCTACAATGTGTAAACCCTAATTATTATATTCATAAGCCTTCACACACATATCTACACTCAAAACCCTAATTCAAAAGTCAGAAACCCTAACCCGAGCTAAATACTACACAATGACCCGTTTCTTCATTTTAATCCATTTTAAACCTTAACCAACACTCAAATAAGTTGCACTAACTTATTTTACAATCATATCAATCCTAATCAATCATTATTTCATCATTACTTCATCATCTTATTTCATTTGTACGTAAAACGAATCCGAGTAACCCTAAATGTACCTAATTATGCACTAAATGTAACTTTGACCCGTTTACTCATTTTCTAACCATCTCATTCTCAAGAAAGCAACCAAGAGTCATTGTAAACCCATAAAATGAGTTTACAAACCTTTATCCATCATTATCCATCCTTGCTTCAACAATGTACGAGAATTACAAAGCTAGAAAACCCTAAAAGCCTTATATGAACCCTAATTCCAAGCTACGGCTTATTCTTTCAATTTCAACCCATCTTAACTAAAACCAATGATCAAACTTCATTGATAATACTTTATTTAAGCCCTAGGATCTGTATTCCATCATTCCTAATCAAAATTATACAAAATATAAACCAAGAAAGTCAAGAAAACCCTAAATGTGCCCTAATCAAACCCGTGACCTCATTTCTTCAATTCTAATCCGTTTTAACCCAAACCAATTGCTAATCTTTGCTAATCCTTCCTATATCAGACCTTGGCTACATATATTAACTATCCTTAATCATTTATACATGAAATAAAGACTTGAAAACTTGTGAAACCCTAGTCGAACCCCAAAACAGCCCGCACCCTTTCACCATCAATTTTGAACCATTTCAAACCATTCCAAGTGCAAATAACTTCCATGAACCCCTTCTAGAAACCCTTAAGCAGCTTACCCACCTGCTCTTACCTTTCCATGGCCAAAATTGAAGACACATGATGGCCTTGTTGTCCATCTTCTAGCCGTGACACCCAAACACCCCAAAAACACTTCCACCACTTCAATCTACTATCCTAGACCCTCATACTCACACCATAGCTTCAACACATCACCTACTAGACCCTCCACACGTCCATGAATAGATCCTAAGTGTTCCTTAACTCCTTTGCCTTCAAACTACTATAAATAGGACCTTAGATAGCTCATTCTAACTTGCACCACACCTCCTCCTCTATAACCCTTATAGGCAGAAATACTTTGCTCCCTTATGATCCTAGGATCATTAAAGAAGTTCAAGAAGCAAAGCCCTAAAGTATTGAAGATACTACCCAAAATGACCCATTTCCACTATTTTTGATCATTAAAGCTCAAACCCAGGTTCTATCAACTTTATATCTGCTCATGTAACGTTATAATGTTCATATGATCTTGATAAAAATCATAATATAAAGCTTTGAACTCAAAAACCTAAGTGTTATGCCTTTTTAATCCAAAACCGTACACCCGAAACCCTAATTTTGCGTTTTTCTTAAAACTAAATGTTATAATGGTTAAATATTGTTATAATCTATCCTAGCATGCTTAACTAATGTTAAAATAACCACTTTATTGATTAATGAAGGAAATTTGAACTTAAAACCTACACGTTTACGTTTTGAACCCTAATATGACACCGTTGGGCTTCCCTAGCTTAACGATTCGTTATTTTTAAACTTGTGTTGCGTTAAAACGAAAATAAAAAACATCATAGTTTTAGTTATAAAACTTATAAATGTCTATTGGAATGTTAAACTAAGCTTGCATGGCAATTTGACATGTTTTTGTAATTATAATCCATGCAAGGGGTATATATCGTAACTTTTGGAAACTTATAACTAGAAGGGCTAAAAGTGTAATTTTATCAAAGTTATAACTCCAAGGATCATTTATGTCACTTTTCAAAGTCTAAGGTTTATTTTGTATATAAATAAAAGTTGAAGGACCAAAGTCGTAAATAGTGCAAACCTCAGGGGTCTACTTGCAATTTTCTAAACCCTAGGGTCTAAAATGTAACATTTTAAAAAAGTATAAAACGTGTTCAAGAACCCTCAAAACAAAACTTTAATTAACGCTTCTCGGGCTTAATAACATCCTCCAAATAGTGATTAAAACACTTAAAACCGAGCATCTGAAGCTATATTGTACATAATACTAAGGAGCTTCCCATATTAAGAGGTTCTTCTTGGTTTACGTTCTGACGAGTTTTGGTTTATGATTTAAAGTGCCCTAGCTTCTTAAAAACGTTTTTATTGAATGACTTCTGATATGATGCCCGAACGGTGATTACTATAATCTAAACTCTTCAATCAAACTCATAACTCTTAAACCAAAGTTCTAAAGTACAATCTTCCTAAGACTTGACATATTCTACTCAGGTTGTGTGACGTGGCTGTTTACTATCATTTTGCTATATCAACTATCCCCGTTAAGATTGTGATAAGGTCGTCAGCTTTCATTTTGGAATATATATTACATCTACCTATCAGGTAAGATTCATAACCTCGCCTTTACTTATTTACATGTTTTATAAACCCGCGAGGGGATACTGCTTGTTACAAACTATTTATACTTACTCATTTAACTTATAACAATTGTGATTTGTTTTTTCAATGACTTAGTGAGATTCAACCTCACTTTTAATCTCTTAAATGCTTTCATAAACCCGTAAGGGGATACATGCTATAAATAACGAATACAAGTGTTTTACCAGACTATATGCTAATCTGATACATCATTACAATCAATGCCTAAGTTATAAATCCTATTAGTCGTTAAATTTGACTTCAAGTCGTTAAATTGACTATGGATGTTAATCTGTTAGTATCATAGATCCTACAAGTCGTTAAATTTGACTTCAAGTCATTAAATTTGACTTCGAGTCGTTAAATTGACTTTGGATATTAATATGTTGATAATATGAGCTCTTCGAGTCGTTAAATTGACTTTGGATATTAATATGTTGATAATATGAGCTCTTCGAGTCGTTAAATTGACTTTGGATATTAATATGTTGATAATATGCGACTCTTTGGTCGTTAAATTGACTTGGGGATAATATTGTTGATACCAGACAAGACCAAACAGACCAAACAAGGCAACAACGGGATAATACATTGTAACTATGATTCGGGTATATAATAACATGACCCAAGAACATAACCATACCATTTTCATAATAATTGTGTTGTACAATTATTATACTATGACTTGTATTCAAACTGTTTATCAAACTTATGAATTTCACTCAACCATTGTGTTGACTTTTTAGCATGTTTATCTCAGGTAATTGAGCAAGTTGCGGCACGGAGTGGCATGGGCTCGAAGATGGCTGAACTGTTATCATTCAAACATAATGTTTTAGATTTTGGGACCTGCATTTTGTAAAAACTCTGATTATAATGAATGATAACTAAAATTTTCCAACAACGTCTCTTTTAAAGTTGTTTTCTATGATTATGATTGTTGTATCCATGAAGTAATACCCCAGATTATCTTCCGCTGTTATATTGTAAAAATGGGGGTGTTACAATACACGACGTTTACTACTAAGTCAAAGGCGCGAAATATGATATACCAGGCTTTGAAGACATGGTTCCAAACATATGGAGTCCTGTTAAGGTTTCTTATTATAAGTATGCCTTTAATGATAGTTTCACATAGAGAGACCAACGTAAGTCCTTCTACTACTTTTTGTACGAAGGCAAGCAATCCAATGAGAGATGCGTATATTCAACAAAGCGTATTCAGGCAGTCACTCATGTCTTGGTTATGAAGAAACATATATACGGGTACTTGGAAGAGATTGTAGTGAGAAGAGCTGATAACGCATTATACAGATTCAAGGAAGGTGACTTTCCACGACTTTAGATCAATGATATCGAGGATATGTTAATTCTTATGGTTCAAAATCGGCTCATAAATTTATCAAGGGATGACGTTGCTGACTTCGCAATAGCACTAAGATGTGTCACTAGAAGTTTTGGTTTATTCACAAGCGAGTCGAAGATCTTCAACTTAGAGTTGAAAGTTACCAAAAAAAGATCAACGTCACCAAGCCTGATACTACAAGACCTGATCTCAGAAAAAGGCACCCGTACACTCCATATAAAGACCCTCAAGGATTCATTTATATTGACGAATACAAGAGGAATAGGTTGACGCGCTCTGACGAACTGTACAAGTTCAGTAACGGCACGTTAACAAGACTTCTTTCTTCGCTCGAAGACATTACCAAGAATATCGACATGGAATACTTTCCAAAGAGAAGATGGAGCACATTGGAAAAGAAAAGAGCTCATTTCATGATCAAGGACATCAACAAGCTGTTAAAGGAAAGGAGAATGATGAGGATTTTAGAGAAATTCATTGGTGGTAGACTCTACGGAACTGACCTCAGACTGCTGCAAAGAACAATATGACTTTGTCATATTGTGCTCTTATCTCAAAGGTCATTTCATATATCATAAACTTGTGAATTTGTATATATAGTAGTGTACACTTATATGACAATAAAGGTGTGGCTCGAGTATAAAATTTCAAGAATTTCTTAGTAAATTCAAAAAATTTCAAATTATTTTACTCAGTACAGTCTTATATACCCTCAAAAATTGAGGGGGAGCATTAAAACGTTCCTTAGCATAATTATGTAACATTTTTCCCCGAACGTTTAATTAATTGATATCCAAAATATCAAGGGATTACCATTTTGGAAAATGGGAGAAAATGTGATTAAACTAAATAAATTATATTGACATGTGATCATTCAAAATGGACTTAATGCACTTTAACTCTTAGCATGTATTATGATTACGGTGCACATGTTAAGGGGGAGCTCTTAGCAATGATGAAAACTCTTAAAGTGTAAATTTTTTTGATATTTATATCAAACACTTTGATGGAACTTTTCAATGAGTTTGGTTTTGATTGTGACGGAATACCCTAAAAGACCGACCATGTACTTAAATTTTTGAAGTTATAAGGTGGTTAGGCATAGGTATTCAAATCCTATGATCTAACTAGAACCAGAGGGATCTACCTAAGGATATCCACTAGTTAGTGTAGAAGTCCTTAGGTATGATACAAAAGGAGAAAAATGTGAAATCTGAATAATGCAACTGAGATGGAGCTAACACTGGAACAAACCCAACAAGGTGTTAAGTTACATGAAGCTCGGTAAGCATTGAAAGGGTTGTAGAATGAAAAAGAATATAGGATAAAGGGGGAATAAGAAAGAAGCCCCTCTAAATACAACTTAGACATATACCGTTCAATACATAATTCTTCAAAACACTAAAGGTGTAGCTGACATAAAGATAGCCTATGACCCAGTGACGCTTTGCACAACCCCCCCAGCCACTCAAGGTCTCTCAATAGACTCATGTTTCATTTCTCACAAAGATTACACGTATTTCTATTGACGTTTCTCACATCCGAAATGGTTGATAGTAAAAGGGTGGCATCTGCTCTACCGCCGATCACTAAAAACAAAGTGCACTATTGAGTCTAGAGCCAAAGAGATCATCAATAAATCTCATTAGGACACTTGTCAAAACATGCTTGCTAAGTCACACAATGTGAATAACAAGTTAAAATATTAAGAGTCCTACGCATTATCCTTGTGATTTTGCCAGAACATCCGAGTGATTTCAATCACAATGAAGATGGAAATCCTGCTTAAGCTCATCTCTATAATCCAACTTTAAACAAGCTCTTGTAGGTGACCTTGTGCGATTCTTTAGAAGCAAACTTGTGACAACTGGAAAGAAATGATGGTGTTTCTATAAAAACAAACTTGTTCCAATGATGAGTTGAATGATTGATAGGAATTTAAATGATTAACACTTTCGATGTGTCACAAAACCACTTTTACAAGTGATACGTCAATTGATTTTCAAATCAATTTTTATTTTTAATCGATGAGATAGTAACTCGCTGGTTCACTCTTATCGTGCTATATGCTTTGAGACGTTCTGATAATGAGAACGTACTGAGTTTGATGAATCTGATACTTATGTGTTAGAAAATTTCTATACTACAGTTGGGAAAATCCTATCAAGGAGATTCTTCTTAAATTGAATCTACCTTATCGCAGGTCATCCTCAGAGATTCGAAGTTACGCCAACCAACCACGGCCAATGACAAACCATATTCGTCCCACAGCCCGCTTTATTGCTAACTATTTGATTTCAAGAAATTGTTTAAATGATGGGGATGTACCTGATTCCAGCTGACTCACAAGATTCATAACCACATGCTCATACCCAACCAACAAATATAAAGACATCATGAAAGCTCAAGCACATGTTTCAATACTTTCGCTACTCTGATACCATATGTCCTTCTTGAAGCTACAAAGTGTTAAAGTTAAAGAAATTCAAGAAAGATGCATTATTAAAGCTTTTCAATATTAATCAAATCAAGAAAGGTATGAGCATGTCGGTCCAGAAGTCACAAGTTCATGAGATGGCAAAGTTTATAAGATGGTGAAATGAGATTATGCTTGGTTGATGATTTCAATAAGCTCAAAGATCACATTTATGTCAAGACTAGAGAACTAACTCAAATCAAAAGTCATTGATCACTACATCAAATTACAAGTAAATGATTGAAGTTAATAACTATGAGCTCAAGATCGAAGTGAAATCATAGTATGCGAAGATTGAATTTTTTGTAAATTGGAGTGACCTCCCTTAGGGGAAGATTGTTAGAAATACAAAAAAGTATTGGTCACTTCTAATATATGTCGTCATAGCTTGTAGTAACTAGTAATGTTATGTTAGTAAGCTAACTAGGCCAAAGTTACAATGTAAGCCCATAATATAAGCCCAAGGCTGGTTAGCTAGGGATATATAAACCCTCTCCACACATGGAGAGGGTGTTGGTTGTTCATTTGTCACATTTTCACTAAGCAAATATTTCCATTTTCTTTCCTCCTCTCTAATGTTTCATACCAACCACCTCTTTCTCTCTCTAAAACTCTAAGTGAATTATTCCATACTTGTGTTAAGATTATTCTACAATAGATGCCTCAGAAACAACCTTGACTTTCCCATCTATTATAGCAGTGATTTCCATGTCTCCATTCTCAACTGTGCTTGCAGTAGCAGTTTGCCAAAAACTGTTCTATGAGAGAAACATAGATAGTTGGACTTTGAGTGAGGGCATACCTAATGTGACTTGCAGTAAGAAAATCACTATCTGATGAAAACTACTATCCGTCTGACTTTCTATAAGTAGGCAACCATGTTTGCTTGTCACCTAATTCAACAATTCCATTGATTGAAAGGACTGCTTAGTGGCTGGGATATATCACTTATGAGAAGAATGAGGGTTTGGTAGAGTCAATTGAATAATATAGGTTACACCTTAAGGTTTTGATTGGACAGGAACTGAAAAAAAAATTAAAGTTTGTCTTATCTGGAAGCAATCGAAAAGATTTTATAGATAGATCAAGAAATATTCAAATTAAGTGCAACCTATAATCAAAGTATTGGCGGAAATATCTCAACAGGCTATATATATTTAAGGAAATTTTGTTATCCCCCAAACAGTACTAAACGGTCTTCTAGTAGTACTAAAAATTTAGCGCTAAGCAGTACTAAGATTATGTCCAGCCATTACTAAGTAGTGTCCAACATTAGGAAGTAAGCATAGCAGTACTAAGTAATGGCCCAAACAGTACTAACGTTAAGAATACCAGTTTAAAACCTTACTTTTGTTTCAAAAATATTTCCATCAGCAATCTTGATTCGCACAAGCTTTCTTTTCTGTTTTTATTCTAACTATTTCTCTCAATTCTTTTTCTACCAATGCCTCTATCTTGTTTTTTATATCAACAACACTCTTTCTATTTTTCAGCTCAAAAAATAGCTCTAATTCTTTTCTTACCAATTCACTCTATCTGTTTTTATATCACACATCTCTCTTTCTGTTTTTTAGCTCACAATATCTCTCAATTCTTTTAAGCTCACTGACAGACATAAATTTGATTTCAAGAAAAAGATTTAAAAGACTTCCCTACTCAGGTGTAAACTTAGCATTAACCCTTGTCAAGTTATCCCTAAATCCATTCTATCATTAATCAGCAGCAAACTTTAACAAACTCCACTACTTGTATCACCAATTCCAATCATACTACTTTACTTATCCTGCAAGTGTTAGTCCAAAACCAAGAAAACACAATCTAAAGCATTTTCTTCTAAACAGTAGTAATTATAACTAACAGTTTTAACAAGCAGTCTTAAATATAACTAACAGTACTAATTATACTTAGCAGTACTAAGTGACACAACTAATAGTATTAATCCTTTACAAAACTTTACAAAGACACAAAGAGATTAAAACTTTAAGGGTTTAGCATTCCAATACTTGCAACCAACTATTGAAACCTTCCCACATCTAAAGCTTTTGTAAGTAAGTCTACAAAATTATTATCGTATGTTTTTAAACACTGGAACTTAACTTTTTAATCAGTGCATCTCGATAAAAATGATAGCTAATCCTCTATGTGTTTTGTTTTAGTATGAGAAACAGGATTCTTAACAATACATATAGTACTGTTATTGTCAATAGTAAGTTTATGTGAGCATAAAATTATACCTATAACCAGCATTTTATTCCTGAATCTAATTACTTGTCCACGAATAACTATCAGCCAGCTACTTATGTTAGCTTCAGTAGAGAGTGGCAACCACAAGTTTTGGTTTTACACGGTCATGATACAATCTGCATCCTAGGAACGACAACTCCTCTTGTGATTTCTTATCTAAACCTAGCTCCAGTATAAGTTCACTATCAAAATATGCCACGACAAAGGGAGACTATCTAGGATAACCAAAGACTTAAATTTTGGTTGGCCTTTTAGATTACCTAAAAATCCTTTTTTACCAAACAGCATGTGATGTGAAACTTTGTGTGACTTGAAATTCTGGCACATGCACATATTGTAAACATAATATCGGGCCTGGAGGAATGTAAATACATCAAAGATCCAATCATTGACACGTGGAGATGAGCATCAACATCATCACCATCTGAGTCTTTGAGCAAAGGCTTTTCTGTATCCATGGGTGTGCTAGCTATCCTAACATCTGTAAAACCAAAGTTCCTTAATATGTCAGCTACATATTTATCCTGGCTGATAAAAATCCATCTCTTGCTACTTCACGCTTGCAAACCTAAGAAAAAAATAAGTTCTCTCCCATAGAACTCATATGAATTGTCATGCAATCAGTTACTCAAATTCAATACATAACACCTTCTTTTTAAAGCCAAAGATAATGTCATCAACGATAGACTTATCAAGCAAAATAACCCCTGTTTGCTTATGATAAATAAGATCTATCAATCGTCCTCGTAAACCCTTTCCCTATAATTACTTGGCCAAGGTTTCCTCCCAGGCTCTTGGCGCTTGATGTCCCACCATAAAGTCATTATCACCACCTTAAAGCCTTTGTCCGGATGTCAAGACAACAATCCACCAAAGAGGCTGCACTACCCCATATCCCCTCCTCTCAATATCTAGCATAAAGGACCGCACCTCACATCTATCTATAACACATAAATCCTATCAAGGAAGCATAAGCTCATAGCAGTCTTATGCCTCACTCTTGCAACAAGGACAAACAATTCCTCAACGTCTATGCTCTACTTGAGTAAATTCCCTGAGCAACCAGCCTTGCCTTGTTCCTGATGACTATGCCTCTCTTATCTTTCTTGTTTCTAAAAATCCATTTTGTACCAATGGCCCTTTTTCCTTTAGGTAAATCCACTAGAACCCAAACCTGATTATTGTTTAACTGTAAAAAGCCCTTCTTGCCTTGCTTCACCTAATCAAATCACTTAGAGCTTTGACAATCCTTTTGGGTTCTTCCTGGGATAGAAAACAAGCAAACAGACAAGTATGAAGGTCTTCATGAGTTTTCCCTTCAAAACAACACAATAAACCCTTGATCATTTGTAGTCTTTATCATTCCTCTTGTTAGTACACCAAATTGTATATCACCAATTACTTGAGCAAGTGAACCGATCTTATATGAATTCTTGTCATTTGGAGTAGAGGAAACTGATCATTGGTAAGTAATGTGCTCATAACCACTTCCTGTTTCATACCAGAGAGATCATCAATGTGGCTTCATTAAAGCGTAGTGACTTTTTAGATTAACAATATTAATAATTAAAACTACTAGTATTACATTGGTACTAGCAGTATTAATACTTGGCCTAGCATTATTATCATCTTGAGTGTTGTTTGCAGTCCTTTCTTGATAATCTAATCCACTATCTTTACTGACACCTTTATCATCCTTCTTTTCAATATCACTAGAAGGTTGTGGTTCAGCATCACTAGCATTCTTTGAAGAGGAATCAAATAGTGAATCATCTTTCCATAGTGGCATCACAATGTAGTCTTGGCTAGATCCTGTCTCCTTGTTAGAATGACATGTACCAAAACTTTCTTCTGTTGCTGCAAAATCATTAAAGTTTGTACCTGCAAAAACTGGTACATAATTCATTAATTGTGTTAGAACATCCATGTCAAACAACCACTTTGGTCCATCACCTACAATAATAGGTTTATCCTCCAAGAACTTAATATGCAAACTTTCTTCTACTTTTCCTGTTCTAGATGTTTGGATACCTAAAGCCTTGCTATTTAATGAGTATTCAATAAAGAATCCATTATCTAACTTGCCATCAAACTTACCCAAATGATCTAAGGTATTAAGAATGGTAACATGATACCCAAATGGTCTCATGAAGCTTAGAGCAGGGGTTCTACCTCTAACCAGTTCATACGGGGTCTTGTTATGAGGCTTGATAACTAATACCCCATTCTGTACATAGCAAGTAGTGTTAACTGCTTTAGCCCAAAATGTAATGGGTAACTTAGAGTCTGCTAACATGGTTCCCGGCTGTGCCTCAATCAGTGGTCCTATTTCTCCTTTTAAGCAACACAATTTGGTTTAAGGAGTTCTAGCTACACTATTTCCCCCTCTTAATCCTTTCATTTCACAAAACTCACTTATAACTCTATTCTTAAACTCTGTTCCATTGTCACATCTGATTACTTTTACTTTCTTATCAACAAGATTTTTGATTTCAGTTATAAAGCTCTTAAGGATACCACTAGTTTCATCCTTAGTTGCTAAAAAGAAAACCCAAGTAAATCTGCTATAATCATTAGTAACAACAAGACAATATTTCTTATTCATTAAGCTGCTCACATAAGTTGGACTAAACAAGTCCATATGCAACATGAATAAAGGTTGAGAAATAGAGTTCTGAATCTTGGACTTATAAGAGGCTTTGTGTTGCTTTCCCTTAAGACATGCAACACAAGTTTGGTCATTTTCAAAACTTTTTGTAGGTAAACCTTTTACAAGACTATTCTTAACAAGTTTATTAATAGTTTTAAAATTTATATGACCTAGCCTCCTATGCCATATCATTGATTCATCAAGTGTGACTTTTGCAACAAGACAGGTTAAACTCTCTTTAGGAACAATGTTCTTAATATCAACACTGTACATATTGTTCTTTCTAGGAACTTTAAGTAAAACCTGACTTTCATCAGCTAACTTAAAGTCAGGAGACAGAACAAAACATCCAGTGTCAGTAAAAAGAACATTGTTCTTTTTGTCACACATCTATGAAACACTAAAAAGGTTAAACTGTAACTCTTTGACAAAGTACACATCCTCAAAATTAAGCTTACCAGTTTTAAGAGTTCCTTTAACAGTAATTCTTCCTCCTTTAGCTCCTCCCCCAAATGTAACATATCCTCTATCAAATTCTTTGAAGTCTAAGAGATAGGACATATTGCCTGTCATGTGCCTTGAGCATCCATTATCAACATAGCCTTGATCTTCTATTTGTGGATGACCTTGCACATAAAATAAGGAAATTAGTTTCCTTTAGGGACCCAAGCCATCACTGACTTAGATCTGCCTTGTGCATTAATATAATTATGTCTCTTGAAAGTAAGTGATGCACTGTTAAGTTTGGTAGGTCGCCAAACCCAACATGTTAAGGCCTTAACAACATTAACTTGATTTTCCTTGACAGCATTAACTACTGTTGTATTTGGCCTAGCAGTATTAACTGCTTTTGGCCTAGCAGTATAAAGTTTTCCCTTAGCATTATTAACTTTTTGGTAAAACATTTTGCTAGTTAATGCTGTTTTTGTTTGATAGGACTCTTTTTAGTTGATTGTGCTGATTTAGAAAAGTGTGACATCGGTCTAGCACTATAAACTATAGTTTTGGGATGGGCAATATTATCAGGCCTAGCAGTATTAAGTGGTCTTAGGCTAGTTTTCATTAAAATTGCTCTTGGAGCCATGTTCCTTTGAGTACTAGGGTGAACTTTTTGAGCAGAATAATTGTAACTCACCCTTGTATAATTATGACTAGATACCATCTTTTCACAAAGTCACTTCCTAGCTGTTAGGATTTCTGATTATTCTAATTTTTTGATTTCCCCTAGGAGTTTGTGATATGTACATTTCAGCATATTTACCTGGTTTCCTAACTGGTTTTTGTTATTATTGAGGTGTAACAAAATTTATCTTAGCAACAGTAGGAAAGACAGTTTTTTTTCTAACTTATCATTTGATACCAACTCCTCAACCAATGGGGCATCAGGAGATTTCATAACCTCATTAGAGATGTCTTTACTAACACTCTTACTAATCTTAGGTCCATAGCCTTCAAACTCAGGCTATTGGAACTCCTCTAAACCAGAGTTGGATAAATCAATAGTTAGGGGTGAAAATAATCTTGTAGGATGAGGTGAAACAGCATTATAGCTCACAAACCCTAAACCCTTTCTACTTTTATTAGGTATCTGACTCTTTATTAATTTGTCTAGACTCTTAGAAGCATTATCAAAATTTTCAATCTTAAGTTGATTGCTTTATTTTTCTTGCTTAAGCTTTTCTAACTCACTTTTAAAGCACCAAAATTGTTTGAGTCTTTATATGAGCGAATATCTCTTTCTAAAACACAAAGTTACGTCATACAAAGAACTCATTCTTTTTTGTAAAAGGACAAGTTGTGTCTCCTACAGATGCAAACCCTCTTTTATAATAGCTAGGTTTTGAAACTCGATTTATAAACTCTATCTTAATCATCAAGTTTAGTTTTAAGAGTTTCAAAGCTTTTTAGACAGGTTTTTGAACAAGTTTTATCATTATGTACCTCGGAGTCTGAAAAAGCCACAAGAGCCATGTCTGAAGGGACTTCTTCATCTGCCATAAATCTCCAGTCAAAACCAGCTCCATCAATAGCCAACAGGCTTTGAAGAAATTTCTTCCACATTTATAGTCCTTCTAAGAGCTATCTTGATTCCTACTCCTATTATCCTTGAATTCCCTAGGTCCGCTGATTCCTACAAAGAAAAGTGTCTCAACTTGTGACAGTTGAAACACTCCACTTTTGACTTGTCATATCCAGATGTGTTACTCCTATTGATAGTAATCTTTCTACTAGTTTTCTGGAAAAACTCTCTTATCCTCATGCTCAACAATGCTAACTGCCACTTCAAATCCATCTCTTCTAAGTCATTCATGATTGTTTCAAGATACCCATGTACAAGTTGAGACCCATTAGTATGACAGGCCAAAAATGCATAAAAAGGTCATCCCAATAAGTTAGCAGTACTAACTCAAGTACTAGCGGTGCTAGCTTGAGTATTAGCAGTACAAACTCCATAAGCAGTATTAACTTCATTAGTACTGCTAGTAGATGACATAAAAGCTAAGTTCTGAAAACTTGAGCTTGAGCTTGTGGTTCCTTTAACCTCTTGTTTAACAATCTTGAAATTGTTGTAGAGATCATCAAAGCTCATTATGTCTAGATCAGGTTTATTCCTCAAGACCACAACATGAGTATTCCAATCAGAAGGCAGACTTCTAAAAAATTTCAAATTAAGATCTTCTTGTGAAATATTTTCACCAAGGATAGCCAACTGACTTACAATCTTCTAAAGCCTGTTAAAAATAGAATCAAGAGACTCTGTGCTTGGAGCACTAAAGTTCTCATACATTTGCTTCAGAAGAGTCTTCTGAGTCTTCTTTGTGGCATCATTACCACCAAATCTTGTTTGTATAGCAGCAAACAAAGTCTTGGCATCCTTGTACTGATTAAATGTCAATAGATGTTCATTTGGAAGTGCCATTAGCAACATACTTCTTGCCTTCACATCATTCTTCTTTTGAGTCTTTTCATCAGCAGTTACAAGACCTGGTATTAATGTAGTTGAGGAACCATCAGCATTTGTTGTTGTTTGAGCTGTTGGTTTGAATGAGTTTCCATTCTCTATGACATCCCATAGAGCATAATCTTGTACTTGAAAGTATTGCTTCTTAACTTCCACATATCATATGCACCCTGTTTGAGAAGGGGCAAGTTTGCAGTAGTATTGATTTGGGTAATTTCTAAGATCCATCTCTTCCCTATATGATAAAGAAGTCTTCTGGTAGTTTCTTCTAGATCAATTTTTAGAACACCAACTCTTGATACCACTTGTTTGAATCCCTAACTCAGATCTGCTAACCTTGGAAAAAGGCTTTAAGTTTGTATGAATAGATTCAGACAACTATGCTAAAAACTTGTTAATACTAGAAGAGTATGGCGGAATCTACCTCTGTAAAACTTAGAATAAATATCAATGTAACAGTGATTGTATGAACAATGTAGTAAACGTATGAACAATGATATAAAATCAAAAAGCTCCAATATTATGATGAATGAATCATACGAGTACTCTGTCAAGTACTAGGGTTTACAACCATTGAGCTAATGAATGTGTCCTATGATGCGATTATTTAAAATCAATAACCTAGGAACTCCTTTTATAATCCAAGGATCTTTAACAAGATAACTACAAATCTTCTAAAATTCTACAAGATATCAACATATATTCTAACTATATAAGATATACATTGAATAAGTCCATACATATCACTAAACACGTCTTTATCTCTTTATCAGTCTTAATCTTCATGCAGCAGTGTTAAGTCCTTTAGCAGTGTTAAGATAATAAACTGGCCAGTATAACTTCTCCAAGGCATAGTACTGTTATTATAACTAACAACAGTAACAAACTTTTTGGCTTGGCAGTACAGAAGTGTAAACCTTTAATTCCCAACACTTGGATTACCTTTCTATGGGTCTACTTATGATAAGAAGCAGGCAAAAAAGCAATTTTGAAAGTCTTTATGGTTTGTTCTTTGCTGAACTGAACTAAACAAACCATGTTCTTCCAAATTCTTTGTCATTCTTCTTGTTTGAGGTGCTAAATTCAAGTCTCTAATAATTTGTTCGACTGGATGATCTTTGTGTACTCATGTAGTTGGAATAGGACTGATAGGCATAAATGCATCCAAATTGTTCATGTCAGCCTCTGCACCAACATCTTCATCATCATCTGAATAAACAATATCTTCCAATTCATGCATATTTGGATCATTTGGAAGTTCAATGCTTGTTTTTGCACCAACAACATTAACATTATTTGTGCTAGCAGCATTAACATTGTTAGTGCTGTTAACATTATCATCCTTCTCTTGATCAATATTTTCACTATCTTTTCTTGGATCTTCATTAACCTTCTTCTCATCATCACTTGAAGGTTTGAATCTAGCATCATGAGAACTCTTTGAACTTTGAGAGAATGATGGATCAGCAGTTCATAATGGTAGTCAAATGTAATCTTTGCCAGGTACTGTCTCCATTCTAGCTTTACCTGCATCATCACATGCTTTTGTACCTACATTACCATTAGACTGATTTCCTGCAACAACTAGCTTATAATTCATTGACTTTGTTAGTACATCAATATCAAAAAGCCAATTTAGTCCACTTCCTACAATATTAGGTGTATTCTCACTAAACTGGACATGCAGGTTCTCTTTAACTATTCTAGTTCTACTGTTGAATA